>JAUUTY010000095.1:0-124841 GCA_030979885.1 Lolium multiflorum
TACTGCGCCCATGAAGTCAAAATACAGAAATATGAATGTAAACATACATTGTGCGAAAAAGCTCGCGAGTTTTCAGACGCACTCTCTTTTCCTTTTCGGGGCACCGAGTGGGGCTGAAGGTTTTTAATGAGGCGGGCTCGCGATGCTACAATATAGTAAAGATATTGGTGATATACATCTTTTTTCTTCGACAGGCTTGGAAACTACGAGTCCACAAAACAAACCAAAATAGACTCGATCTTTTACATAAATACAAATTATTTTGCCTTGGTTACAACACCTCGCAAGTCATAAATATACATACGCCTATTGAAACACTCGAGGGCTAGAGAAGAAAGAAACAAAAAATATACATACTTCTCGCAATATACATATTCCTCGCAATATAAAGATATCTCTCTATTACAGGAAAATTCGACAGAGGAAAAGAATTACGCATCTATAAAGTCATCTATGTTTACTCTTTTGCCTTCCGCAGGAGCACCCATGGAATCAGCATAATGGCTCTCGGTTAATTATTCAGCATCCATCCGAAGAAGGTCCTCAATCATCTTTTCGGCTACGGGTGTCACCTCGCCATTGATCCTGTTGACGTTTCTCCTTTGTTTCTTTAATCTGGCATGACAAATTTCAACAGTGTTGGACATGTCCAACTTCGGGTGGCAGATTTGTAGCATGATCATAGCAAATCTAGCACCAGCAAGTAACTGGGCCTTCACAAAACCATGGATTTGATTGGATTACGGTCTATGTATCATGTTGTAATGCCCAATCAAATCTCATAGTAATCATCTTGTCATGTATGTTCGATATTCTGTCAATTGCACAGCTGTATTTTGTTCACCCAACATGCTATCTATCTTTATGGAGAGACACCGATGTCTACGCACGCTTCTATTCTTGTAGGCAGTGTTGGGCCTCCAAGTGCAGAGGTTTGTAGAACAACAACAAGTTTCCATTAAGTGGATCACCCAAGGTTTATCGAACTCAGGTAGAGGTCAAAAATATCCCTCTCAAGCAACCCTGCAATTATGATACAAGAAGTCTCTTGTAACCAACTCATGGTTCTGGCACAAGGATAGCTGATACGTCTCAAACGTATCTATAATTTCTTATGTTCCATGCTAGTTTTTATGACAATACTCACATGTTTTATACACACTTTACATCATTTATATGCATTTTCCGGCACTAACCTATTAACGAGATGCCGAAGCGCCAGTTCCTGTTTTGTGCTGTTTTTGATTTCAGAAATACTACACATGAAATATTCTCGGAATTGCACGAAACGAATGCCCAGGGTCTTATTTTTCCACGGAGCTTCCAGAAGACCGACACGAGAAGAGGATCACAGTGGGGCCACGAGGCGCCCTAACCATAGGGCGGCGGCCAGGGCCTGGGGCGCGCCGGCCTATGGTGTGGGGCCCCCGTGCCTCCTCCGACTCTACTTTCGCCTACTTATACTCTCCGTCGCGAGGCCCTATTGCCGAGGCCACGATGCGGAAAAGTTCCGGAGACGCGCCGCCAATCCCATCTCGGGGGAGTTCGGAGATCGCCTCGACACCTGCTTGGGAGGGAATCATGCGAGGAGGACTCTACATCACCATGATCGCCTCAGGATTCGATGTGTGAGTAGTTCATCCTTGGACTATGGGTCCATATCAGTATCTAGATGGTTGTCTTCTCCTAATTGTGCTATCATGTTTAGATCTTGTGGGCTGTCTATCATGATCAAGATCATCTATTTGTAATGCTACATGTTGTGTTTGTTGGGATCTCGATGAATATGGAATACTATGTCAAGTTGATTATTAATCTATCATATATGTGTTGTTTATGATCTTGCATGTTCTGCGTTGCTAGTAGAGGCTCCGGCCAAGTTGATACTTGTGACTCCAAGAGGGAGTATTTATGCTCGATAGTGGGTTCATTCCTCCATTAAATCTGGGACGATGTGAGAAAGTTCTAAGGTTGTGGATGTGTTGTTGCCTGGGGATAAAACATCAATGCTTTGTCTAAGGATATTTGTGTTGTGATTACATTACGCACCACATACTTAATGCAATTGTCTGTTGTTTACCACTTACTGGAAGGGTGCGGATGCTAACCCGAAGGTGGACTTTATAGGCATAGATGCATGCTGGATGGCGGTCTATGTACATTGTCGTAATGCCCTAAGTAAATCTCATATTAGTCATCATGATATGTATGTGCATTGTTATGCCCTCTCCATTTGTCAATTGCCCAACTGTAATTTGTTCACCCAACATGCTATTTAACTTATTGGAGAGACACCACTAGTGAACTGTGGACCCCGGTCCATTATTTTACATCTGAATACAATCTACTGCAATCATTGTTCTCTACTGTTCTTCGCAAACAAACATCATTTTCCACACAATACATTTAATCCTTTGCTTACAGCAAGCCGATGAGATTGACAACCTCACTGTTACGTTGGGGCAAAGTATTTTGATTGTGTTGTGCGAGTTCACGTTGTGTGGAGATCTACGGTGTTGCGCCTTTCACTCCGTCACCCATATAACCTTCCGTAAGCCTTCATATCTACTGATTCGATAAACCTTGGTTTCTTGCGGGAAACTTGCTGTTGTACGCATCCCACTTGGGGTTCCGAACGGGCGTGTGCTTTACGCGTCATCAAGCTAGATTTACGGCGCCGTTGCGTGGTCAGTCACGAGTTTGCAAGGAGTCTCACATCCAATCTCTTTACTTTGTTTTGTCTTGCTTTACTTTACTTTATTAACTTCTTTGTTTGCTTTCTCTATATCAAAAATACAAAAAAAACTTAGTTACTTGCATTACTTTATTTACTGTCTTGTTTGCGTTCTCTATATTAAAAACACAAAAAAAATAGTTACTTGCATTTACTTTATTTACCTTTTGTTTATTTCATCATGTTTCCTCCTAAGTTCATCACTCTGAAAGATATACCAGTAGGGCAAGGATCTATCATTGGAAGAGATAATATAGAAGAATTTTTCACTCATCTTAGTATGGCTGAAGATTTTGAAGATAGACACTTGGTAAAAGTTGTTCCTACTTATGAAAGTGCTACTGCCTCTTTAGTACACATGTTGGAAACTAGATTTGTTAATCTCAATCCTATAATGCAACATATGTTTCTTACACTCTCTGATATGGAAACGGGAGAAAAGAGAGATTTTGTTTTAAATGACCTTCTTAGAGAATTTGGTGATATAGCTAAAGAAGCTAGAAAAGTTTTTATTAAGCATAAGAGGCTTGGCTTTTGTACCGATTTTGCAAAAACACTTGAAAAGATGGACATGGATAGATTAAAGTACACTAATAACGTCAATGGTGAGGGGGAGATTAAAGCACCGATACCTTGCAAGCTCTTAGGAATGCATGAAGCTCTAGAAAATAACTATGCTTGGCTTGTTCCTGAAAATTTGTTTGATGCGGATAGTAAGCCTAAGAGCAACGAAAGAGGAGTTACTTACATAGACAAGATACAATGCATTGTTGAGAAAACTCCCAACTCCCCTGGTAATAATGCTTCATCTCTTGATAATACTTGATTCACACTTTCTGCGCCTAGCTGAAAGGCGTTAAAGAAAAACGCTTATGGGAGACAACCCATTATTTTACTTCAGCACTTTTGTTTTATATTTGGGTCTTGGAAGTTGTTGTTTACTACTGTAGTAACCTCTCCTTATCTTTATTTTGTTGCATTGTTGTGCCAAGTAAAGTCTTTGATAGTAAGGTTGATACTAGATTTGGATTACTGCGCAGAAACAGATTTCTTGCTGTCACGAATTTGAGTAGGACTCTCTGTAGGTAACTCATAAAAATCTGCCAATTTTTGTGTGTGATCCTCAGATATATACGAAACTTTCATTCAATTTCAGCTTTTTCATCTGAGCAAGTTAAAGTGCCTCACAAACAATTCGTCTTTCTGAATTTGTTCTATTTTAGAGATTCTGCCTTTTATTTCACATTGCCTCTTTTGCTATGTTGAATGGATTTCTTTGTTCCATTAACTTTCAGTAGCTTTGTGCAATGTCCATAAGTGTTAAGAATGATTGTGTCACCTCTGAACATGTGAATTTTTTATTATGCACTAACCCTCTAATGAGTTTGTTTTGAGTTTGGTGTGGAGGTTTTCAAGGGTCAAGAGAGGAGGATGATACAATATGATCAAGAAGAGTGAAAGCTCTAAGCTTGGGGATGCCCCCGTGGTTCATCCCTGCATATTTCAAGAAGACTCAAGCATCTAAGCTTGGGGATGCCCAAGGCATCCCTTTCTTCATCGACAACTTATCAGGTCACCTCTAGTGAAACTATATTTTATTAATCACATCTTATGTGCTTTGCTTGGAGCGTCTGTATGTTTTTGTTTTTTTTGAATAAAATCAGATCCTAGCATTCTTTGTTTGGGAGAAAGACACGCTCGCTGTTCATATGAACACTGGTGTTCTTAGCTTCACAATGTTCATGGCGAAGGTTGAAGCCTTCGTTCATTGCTATTTGGTTGGAAACAGTATTTCATGTGGTAATTGGCATATTGTCTTGAATAATTTGATACTTGGCAATTGTTTTGCTCAAATAGATCATGTTTAAGCTCTTACATCATGTACTTTGCACCTATTAATGAAGAACTACCATAGAGCTTGTTGAAATTTGGTTTGCATGATTGGTCTCTCTAAAGTCTAGATATTTTCTGGTGAAGTGTTTGAACAACAAGGAAGATAGTGTAGAGTTTTATAATGCTTGCAATATGTTCTTACGTAAGTTTTGCTGGACCGGTTCATACTTGTGTTTGCTTCAAACAACCTTGCTAGCCAAAGCCTTGTGAGAGGAATACTTCTCGTGCATCCAAAACCTTGAGCCAAAACCTATGCCATTTGTGTCCACCATACCTACTACTATGTGGTATTTCTCTGCCATTCCAAAGTAAATTACTTGAGTGCTACCTTTAAAATTTCATTCCTTGTCTTTGCAATATATAGCTCATGAAAATAGCCTTAAAACTATTGTGGTAAAGAATATGTAGCTTATGTATCTTATTTCTTATAAGTTGCTTGTTGAGCGGTAACCATGTTTCTGGGCGCCATCAACTATTACACCTTTGTTGAATATCATGTGAGTTGCTATGCATGTTCGTCTTGTCTGAAGTAAGGGTGATTTATCATGATCAAATGGTTTGAGTATGCATATTGTTAGAAAAGAACATGGGCCGCTACCTAAAGCCATGTATCATGGTGGAAGTTTCGATTTGGACATTAATCCTCAATCTCTTATGAGAATATTATCTGTTGTTGAATGCTTATCCATTAAAGAGTCCATTATCTGTTTTCTATGTTGCCCGGTATGGATGTCCTTAGTTGAGATCTATCAAAAACGAGAAATCAAATGCGATCTATCTCTTTGGACCTTTGTACAGGCGGCATAGAGGTACCCCTTTGTGACACTTGGTTGAAACATATGTTATGCAATGATAATCCATGTAAATCCAAGCTAATTAGGACAAGGTGCGAGCACTATTGGTATTCTATGCATGAGGCTTGCAACTTAGGATGTCTTATGCATAACACATATGAATTATTACCGTTGACAAAATTGTTTCTATGTTTTCAAAATAAAAGCTCTAGCACAAAAATAGTAATCCAAGCTTCCTCTTTGAAGCTTTCTTTTACTTTATGTTGAGTCAGTTTACCTACTTCTTTCTATCCTGAAGCAAACACTTGTTCAGCGTGTGCATTGATTCCTACATACTTGCTTATTTGCATTCATCATATTACTTTGTGTTGACAATTATCCATGAGATATACATGTTGAAGTTGAAAGCAACCGAAACTTATATCTTCCTTTGTGTTGCTTCAAAACTTTCTACTAAGAATTTATTGCTTTATGAGTTAACTCCTATGCATGTCTTATTGATGCTTGTCTTGAAAGTACTATTCATGAAAAGTCTTTGCTTTATGATTCAGTTGTTTAGTCATTGTCTTTATCATTGCTGAATCACTTCATTCATCTCATATGCTTTACAATAGTATTGATCAAGATTATGATAATGTCACTTCAGAAATTATCCTTGCTATCGTTTACCTACTCGAGCGAGTAGGGCTAACAGGGGATGCTTGATACGTCTCAAACGTATCTATAATTTCTTATGTTCCATGCTAGTTTTATGACAATACTCACATGTTTTATACACACATATCATTTATACGCATTTTCGGCACTAACCTATTAACGAGATGCCGACGCGCCAGTTCTATTTTGTGCTGTTTTGGTTTGGAAATCCTACACAAGAAATATTCTCGGAGTTGGACGAAGCAAGCCAGGGGTCTTATTTTCTCACGGAGCTTCCGAGAAGACCGAAGGGATACGGTGGGGCCATGAGGCGCCCTAACCATAGGGCGGCGCGGTCAGCATGGGGCCGCGCCGGCCTATGGTGTGGGGCCCCCTGCCCCCTCCAACCCCTACCTATACTCTCAGTCGCGAAACCCTGTGCGAGAGCCACGATACGGAAGAGTTCCAGAGACGCCGCCGCAATCCCATCTCAGGATCAGGAGATCGCCTCACCTGCCGGAGAGGGGAATCATCACCGGAGGACTCTACATCACCATGATCGCCTCGGAATGTGTGAGTTGTTCACTCTTGGACTATGGGTCCATAGGTAGCTAGATGGTTGTCTTCTCCTAATTGTGCTATCATGTTAGATCTTGTGAGCTGTCTATCATGATCAAGATCATCTATCTGTAATGCTACATGTTGTGTTTGTTGGGATCCGATGAATATGGAATACTATGTCAAGTTGATTATTAATCTATCATATATGTGTTGTTTATGATCTTGCATGTTCTTTGTAAGAGGCTCTGGCCAAGTTGATACTTGTGACTCCAGAGGGTATTTATGCTCGATGTTGGATTCATGCCTCTTGAATCTAGGACAGTGACAGAAAGTTCTTTGTGGATGGGATGTTGCCACTAGGGAAAAAACATCAATGCTTTGTCTAAGGATATTTGTGTTGATTACATTACGCACCATACTTAATGCAATTACATTGTTTGCAACTTAATCGGGGTTCGGATGATAACCTGAAGGTGGACTTTTTAGGCATAGATGCATCTGGATAGCGGTCTATGTAATTTGTCGTAATGTAAATCTCATATTAGTCATCATGATATGTATGTGCATTGTTATGCTCAAATTTGTCAATTGCCCAATAATTTGTTCACCCAACATGCTATTTATATTATTGGAGAGAACACCACTGATGGCTTGGACCCCGGTCCATTCTTTTACATCTGAATACAATCTCTGCAATCATTGTTCTTTCTCTCTTTTTTCGCAAACAAACATCATTTTCCACACCATACATTTAATCCTTTATTTGCAAGCGGGTGAGATTGACAACCTCATTACGTTGGGGCAAAGTATTTTGATTGTGTTGTGCAGGTTCCGTTGGCCGGAATCCTGGTGTTGCGCCGCACTACCTCCACCAACAACCTTCGTGACCTTCTTTCTCCTACGGTTCGATAAACCTTGGTTTCTTCTGAGGGAAACGCTACTGCCGCATCCCACACCTTCCACTGAGGTTCCCAGCGGTGTGTACGCGTCATCAACTAGTTCGACCAAGAGATAGTAAAATGCAAGTGATACGGATGAATATGAGTGGTAATAAAAATCTGAAAATAAATATAGCAGCAGTAGTATCATAGCACACTAAATAAATGGTGATTCATGTTTGGAAACAAGGCCTAGGGATCATAATTTCACTAGTGGTCACTCTACAATGATATCATAAAAGGAATATATATATCTAGCACTTTACTATGCTACTCTGAACTACTCCCTGGTTGGATAACGAACACTAATTCCCAGTGTAGGGCTGCAAAAGCAAACCTTAAAGATGTATTCCCAAGTACTAATGAACACCCCACGCTGTCACTTTGAACATTCATAGGAGGTACTAACACACCACAATTTCATAGAGACATCCAATTCAAATCATAAAGTGAAGTATTTGAAATATAGCCTAAGAGACCCACATGGTGCACACACTGACATCTTTACACACGTGGGACAAGGAGTCTCCAGAGATCACATAAGTAAAATCCACTTGAATAGCATAACAACATCTAGATTACAAAGCTCATGATCACAGAAATATCACACCATGGGAGAGAGAGATAAACCACATAGCTACCGGTAGACCCTCCGCCTTGAGGGAGAACTACTCACTCCTTATCGTAGGAGTCAGCAACGATGATGGGGATGGCGGTGGAGTCGATGGAGATGGCTCCGGGGGAAAATCCCCATCCCAGAAGGGTACCGAAACAGAGACTTTCTATCACCCGGATCTTGTTTGCGGCGGCGGCGGCGGCGGAGCTACGGAACTTTTCTGGGACGGAGGCTGATTGATTTAGGGATTTTGCGTCGGGAGCTTTATACAGGCGGAGGAGATAGGTCGGTGGGGTGCCCGAGGGCCCCACACCTTGCCTAGGCGCGGCCCTGTGGCCCCTCCTCGACTCCCCGTTCGGACTTCATCTTCGTTACGGTAAAATAGGAACTTTGGCTTTTGTTTCATCCAATTCCGAGAATATTTCCTGTACAGCCTTTCTGATACTAAAAACAAAAGAAAACAGGGAACTAGCACTGTGGCATCTTGTCAATAGGTTAGTGCCAGAAAATATATAAAAGTGCAACGAAGTGTAAACAAAACATATAGCAATTGGCGTAGAACAAGCATGACACATAAAACATTATAGATATGTTTGCAACGTATCATACACCTCTAGTGAACTGTGGACCCCGGCCCTTTTTCCATAATACTGATAAATTCAACCACTGCAATCCTGCTCTGTTACTTATTTTAATTCATGTTCTCTTCAATTACTGCAAACAGCTACTTCCACTCGATATGCCTAATCCTTTGTGTTCAGCAAATCGATGAGATTAACAACCTCACTGTAAGTTGGGGCAAAGTACTTTGGTTGTGTTGTGTGTAGGTTCCACGTTGTTGCTGACGCCTTGTATGCGCCCGTACCACTAGTCGATGAGCAACACCTTTAGAACTCATGCCTTTCTCCCTACGGGTCGATAAACCTTAGTTTCTTATTGAGGGAAAACTTGCCACTGTGCTCATCATACCTTCCTCTTGGGGTTCTCCAACAGTGTGAAGTCAGTGTAACGATAAGAACTATCAAGCTATTTTTCTGGCGCTGTTACCGTGGAGAAAGAGGATTTCTGCAAGGGGATTCTCTCAGCTCCAATCTCTTTACTTTGTTAGTTTACTTTATTTTGTTTTGTTTGCTTTATTATATCAAAAACACAAAAAAATTATTTTTTATAGTTGTCTTTATATCAAAAATACAAAAACATTAGTTTCTATTAAAGCTGTTATTTCTGTTGCTTAGTTTTAATTTTGCTAAAATGGGTTCCACTGAAAATACTAAGTTGTGTGACTTTAGTAGCACCAATAACAATGATTTTATTTGTACACCTATTGCTCCATCTGCTCCTGAAGCAGCTTTCTATGAAATTAAACCTGTTTTATTAAATCTTGTTATGAAAGAGCATTTTTTTGGTGTTAGTACTGAAGTACCGCTTCTCACCTTAATAATTTTGTTGAACTTTGTGAGATGCAAAAACATAAGGATATAGATGGTGATATTATAAAACTGAAATTGTTTCTTTTCTCTTTGAGACGGAGAGCTAAAGATTGGTTGCTATCTTTGTCTAAAAATAGTATTGATTCTTGGGTTAAATGCAAAGATGTTTTTATTGGAAAATATTATCCTCCTGCTAAGATTATATCTTTGAGAAGTGACATAATAAAATTTATATAATTTTATTGCTCAAGCTTGGGAAAGAATGAAATCTTTGGTAAAGAATTGTCCCATACATGGACTGACTACTTGGATGAGCATCTAAACTTTTTATGCAGGACTAATTTTTATTTCAAGAAATCTCCTGGATTAAGCTCCTGAAGGTACCTTTATGTCCATTACTTTGGGGCCACAACAAAATCCTTGATGATATGATGATAAATTATTCGGAATGGCACACCGAGCTCCACAAGGTAAGAAGGTAAATTCTATCGAAGAAACCTCCTCCTTGAGTGATAAAATTGATACTATTATGTCTATGCTTGTTAATGGTAAATCACATGTTGACCCAAATAGTATTCCATTAGCTTCTTTGATTTCTCAAGAAGAGCGTGTTGGTGTGAATTTCATTAAAAACAACAATTTCAACAATAATGTTTATAGGAATAATTTTGGTAGTAACCATTATAGGCCATATTCTTCTAATAATGGTAATGCTTATGGCAATTCTTATGGTAATTCCTACAGCAATAATAAAAGTGCACCCTCTGATCTTGAAGTCATGCTGAAGGATTTTATTTGTAAACAAACTGCTTTCAATAAAATTGTTGAGGAAAATTTCAGCAAAATTGATATTCTTGCCTTCTAAAGTTGATAGCCTTGCTCATGATGTTAAATTTATTAATTAAAAGTTATGCCTCATGATGTTAAAGAAAGCAAAACTTTAAATGCCATTCAAGTTAGAATTGATGAAAATGTTAGGATGTTGGTGGAATTGCATGCTAGGTGGGAGAGAGAAGATGAAATTGCTAGAATGAATAGTATGACTAACATTTGTACCATCACCACCACTAGTAATACCGAAAATTCAAATGCTAACCACTCTCCTACTATTAATGATAAAATAATTGGCGTAGGAAAAGTCCTTGCTCCTTCTACAAAATTGCCTAGAACCACTGAAACTGCTCCTGATAAGTGTGCTGAAATTTTTCGGAGTATGTGAGCCAATAGTCCCTTCACCTTTGATAAAAATAACTTTGATTTTGATGATTCTAATATCTCTGAAGTAATAAAGTTTTTACAAAAACCTGCTAGAAGTCCCAATGCTATTGCTATGAATATGGCTTTCACGAAGCATATTACAAATGCTCTCATGCAAATTAGAGAGGAGAAATTAAAACGTGAAGGTTCTATTCCTAAAAAGTTAGAAAATGACTGGAAGCCCATCATTAAGATAAAAATAGATGTCTTTGATTTTAATGCTTGATGTGATCTTGGTGCAAGTATTTCTGTTATGCCTAGAAAAATCTATGATATGCTTGACTTGCCACCATTGACATAATGTTATTTGGATGTTTATGTTGTTGATATTGCTGCAAACAAACCTTTGGGGAGAGTTGATAATGTTCTTATTATGGTTAACTAGCACAGTGGCCATCGCAAATGCGAGGGCAATGTCTTTAATTTATTAAAAATAATTAATCGTAAATTTATAGCTTCAGGATATCCACCTTTGGTTTGGGTTATACTCTCTGCTATGTTATTCATCCATTCTTCCCTTTTCTAATTAATTAATTGGAGAGGACATTTTACTAAATTGTATTGCCAGATTTTGTTGAAAATATGTACAACTTATTGAACTGGATTTAGCAGTTAGGAAATGCTTTTCATATTGTATATTAGAGAATACATCTTTGAACCGCATCCACTATAAGATCATGTATTGTTTTCATCATAAAAGCATAATATTGTGGTATTCTCCTTTGATACTTTATTGGGTTGACTTGGAGCATGCTTATACCATGTTATGACTATAACCAGTGAACTAAAACCTCTATGATCATTTAGTTTTGAATTTTAATATCACTTTATGCTTTGATTGATAATGTTTTGTTGCTATGCATGATTATGGTCATTATTGCTCTCTTAGTTGGTCGCTCCAGTCTTTTGCTAGCCTTCGCCTGTGCTGAGTATGATCTCTACTGGTGCATTCAACCACCATTAACCAAAGTTTGCCAAATGTATGTTGGAGATATGCCCAAGAGGCAATAATAAAGAGGTTATTATAATACATCTTTATATTTATGATAATGTTTACATACCATGCTATAATTGTATTAACCGAAACATTGATACATGTGTGTTATGTGAACAAAAAAGAGTCCCTAGTATGCCTCTTAACTAGCTTGTTGATTAATGGATGATTAGTTTCATAATCATGAACATTGGATGTTATTAATAACAAGGTTATATCATTGTATGAATGATGTAATGGACACACCCAATTAAGCGTAGCATAAGATCACGTCATTAAGTTATTTGCTATAAGCTTTTCGATACATAGTTACCTAGTCCTTATGACCATGAGATCATATAAATCACTTATACCGGAAGGGTACTTTGATTACATCAAACGCCACTGCGTAAATGGGTGGTTATAAAGGTGGGATTAAGTATCCGGAAAGTATGAGTTGAGGCATATGGATCAACAGTGGGATTTGTCCATCCCGATGACGGATAGATATACTCTGGGCCCTTGATACGCGTTCAACACGCGTCCGTTGGGAACCCCAAGAGGAAGGTGATGCGTATACGCAAGTTTCCCTCGGTATGAAACCAAGGTTTATCGAACCAGTAGGAGCCAAGAAGCACGTTGAAGGTTGATGGCGGCGGGATGTAGTGCGGCGCAACACTAGGGATTCCGGCGCAACGTGGAACCTGCACAACACAACCAAAGTACTTTGCCCCAACGAACAGTGAGGTTGTCAATCTCACCGGCTTGCAACAAAGGATTAGATGTATAGTGTGGATGATGATTGTTTGCAGAAAACGGTAGAACAATATTGCAGTAGATTGTATTTCAGTATAGAATTGGGTCCACAGTTCACTAGAGGTGTCTCTCCCATAAGATAAAAGTGTTGGGTGAACAAATTACAGTTGGGCAATTGACAAATAAAGAGGGCATGACCATGCACATACATATTATGATGAGTATTGTGAGATTTAGTTGGGCATTACGACAAAGTACATAGACCGCTATCCGCATGCATCTATGCCTAAAGTCCACCTTCAGGTTATCATCCGAACCCCCTCCAGTATTAAGTTGCTAACAAGGACAATTGCATTAAGTATTGCGCGTAATGTAATCGGTGACTATCCTCGAACATAGCACTAATGTTTTATCCCTAGTGGCAACAGCACATCCATAATCTTAGAGATTTCTGTCACTCCCCAGATTCACGGAGACATGAACCCACTATCGAGCATAAATACTCCCTCTTGGAGTTACAAGCATCTACTTGGCCAGAGCATCTACTAGTAACGGAGAGCATGCAAGATCATAAACAACACATAGACATAACTTTGATAATCAACATAACAAGTATTCTCTATTCATCGGATCCCAACAAACGCAACATATAGAATTACGGATAGATGATCTTGATCATGTTAGGCAGCTCACAAGATCCGACAATGAAGCACAATGGGAGAAGACAACCATCTAGCTGCTATGGACCCATAGTCCAGGGGTAGACTACTCACACATCACTCCGGAGGCGACCATGGCGGAGAGTCCTCGGGAGATGAATCCCTCTCCGGCAGGGTGCCGAGGCGATCTCCCGAATCCCCCGAGATGGGATTGGCGGCGGCGTCTCGGAAGGTTTCCGTATCGTGGCTCTCGGTACGGGGGTTTCACGACGGAGGCTTTAAGTAGGCGGAAGGGCAGGTCGGGAGGCGGCACGAGGGCCCACACACCACGGGGCCGCGCGGCCAAGGGGCCGTGCCGCCTAGGGTGTGGCCACCTCGTGGCCCCACTTCGTTCCTCTTCGGTCTTCTAGAAGCTTCGTGGCAAAATAGACCATTGATTTCGTCCAATTCCGAGAATATTTCGTTACTAGGATTTCTGAAACCAAAAACAGCAGAAAACGGCACTTCGGCATCTTGTTAATAGGTTAGTTCCGAAAATGCACGAATATGACATAAAGTGTGCATAAAACATGTAGATATCATCAATAATGTGGCATGGAACATAAGAAATTATCGATACGTTGGAGATGTATCAGCATCCCCAAGCTTAGTTCTGCTCGTCCCGAGCAGGTAAAACGATAACAAAGATAATTTCTGGAGTGACATGCCATCATAACCTTGATCATACTATTTGTAAAGCATATGTAGTGAATGCAGCGATCAAAACAATGTAATGACATGAGTAAACAAGTGAATCATATAGCAAAGACTTTTCATGAATAGTACTTCAAGACAAGCATCAATAAGTCTTGCATAAGAGTTAACTCATAAAGCAATAATTCAAAGTAAAGGCATTGAAGCAACACAAAGGAAGATTAAGTTTCAGCGGTTGCTTTCAACTTATAACATGTATATCTCATGGATATTGTCAACATAGAGTAATATAACAAGTGCAATATGCAAGTATGTAGGAATCAATGCACAGTTCACACAAGTGTTTGCTTCTTGAGGTGGAGAGAAATAGGTGAACTGACTCAACAATGAAAGTAAAAGAATGGTCCTCCATAGAGGAAAAGCATCGATTGCTATATTTGTGCTAGAGCTTTGATTTTGAAAACATGAAACAATTTTGTCAACGGTAGTAATAAAGCATATGTATCATGTAAATTATATCTTACAAGTTGCAAGCCTCATGCATAGTATACTAATAGTGCCCGCACCTTGTCCTAATTAGCTTGGACTACCGGATCATCACAATGCACATGTTTTAACCAAGTGTCACAAAGGGGTACCTCTATGCCGCCTGTACAAAGGTCTAAGGAGAAAGCGCATTGGATTTCTCGCTATTGATTATTCTCAACTTAGACATCCATACCGGGACAACATAGACAACAGATAATGGACTCCTCTTTATGCATAAGCATGTAACAACAATTAATAATTTTCTCATATGAGATTGAGGATATTGTCCAAAACTGAAACTTCCACCATGGATCATGGCTTTAGTTAGCGGCCCAATGTTCTTCTCTAACAATATGCATGCTTAACCATAAGGTGGTAGATCTCTCTTACTTCAGACAAGACGAACATGCATAGCAACTCACATGAAATTCAACAAAGAGTAGTTGATGGCGTCCCCCAGGAACATGGTTATCACACAACAAGCAACTTAATAAGAGATAAAGTGCATAAGTACATATTCAATACCACAATAGTTTTTAAGCTATTTGTCCCATGAGCTATATATTGCAAAGGTGAATGATGGAATTTTAAAGGTAGCACTCAAGCAATTTACTTTGGAATGACGGAAAATACCATGTAGTAGGTAGGTATGGTGGACACAAATGGCATAGTGGTTGGCTCAAGTATTTTGGATGCATGAGAGGTATTCCCTCTCGATACAAGGTTTAGGCTATAAAGGCTATTTTGAAACAAACACAAGGATGAACCGGTGCAGCAAAACTCACATAAAAGACATATTGTAAACATTATAAGACTCTACACCGTCTTCCTTGTTGTTCAAACTCAATACTAGAAATTATCTAGACCTTAGAGAAACCAAATATGCAAACCAAATTTTAGCATGCTCTATGTATTTCTTCATTAATAGGTGCAAAGTATATGATGCAAGAGCTTAAACATGAGCACAACAATTGCCAAGTATCACATTACCCAAGACATTATAGCAATTTACTACATGTATCATTTTCCAATTCCAACCATATAACAATTTAACGAAGAAGACTTCGCCATGAATACTATGAGTAGAAACTAAGGACATACTTGTCCATATGCTACAGCGGAGCGTGTCTCTCTGCCATACAATGAATGCTAGGATCCATTTTATTCAAACAAAATAAAAACAAAAACAAACCGACGCTCCAAGCAAAGCACATAAGATGTGATGGAATAAAAATATAGTTTCAGGGGAGGAACCTGATAATGTTGTCGATGAAGAAGGGGATGCCTTGGGCATCCCCAAGCTTAGATGCTTGAGTCTTCTTAGAATATGCAGGGGTGAACCACCGGGGCATCCCCAAGCTTAGAGCTTTCACTCTCCTTGATCATGTTGCATCATACTCCTCTCTTGATCCTTGAAAACTTCCTCCACACCAAACTTAGAACAACTCATTAGAGGGTTAGTGCACAATAAAAATTAACATGTTCAGAGGTGACACAATCATTCTTAACACTTCTGGACATTGCATAAAGCTACTGGACATTAATGGATCAAAGAAATTCATCCAACATAGCAAAAGAGGCAATGCGAAATAAAAGACAGAATCTGTCAAAACAGAACAGTTCGTATTGACGAATTTTATCGAGGCACCATACTTGCTCAAATGAAAATGCTCAAATTGAATGAAAGTTGCGTACATATCTGAGGATCACTCACGTAAATTGGCATAATTTTCTGAGTTACCTACAGAGAAAACAGCCCAGATTCGTGACAGCAAAGAAATCTGTTTCTGCGCAGTAATCCAAATCTAGTATGAACTTTTCTATCAACGACTTTACTTGGCACAACAAAACACTAAACTAAGATAAGGAGAGGTTGCTACAGTAGTAAAAAACTTCCAAGACACAAAATAAAAACAAAGTACTGTAGTAAAAACCATGGGTTGTCTCCCATAAGCGCTTTTCTTTAACGCCTTTCAGCTAGGCGCAGAAAGTGTGTATCAAGTATTATCAAGAGACAAAGTGCCAACATCATAATTTGTTCTAATAATAGAATCAAAAGGTAACTTCATTCTCTTTCTAGGGAAGTGTTCCATACCTTTCTTGAGAGGAATTGATATTTTATATTACCTTCCTTCATATCAATGATAGCACCAACAGAAAGGTCTTCCCAATATAATGGGACAAGATGCATTGCATTCAATATCCAAGACAAAAAAATCAACGGGGACAAGGTTATTGTTAACCGTAATGCGAACATTATCAACTTTCCCCAAAGGTTTCTTTGTAGAATGATCAGCAAGATTAACATCCAAATAACAATTTTTCAGCGGTGGCAAGTCAAGCATATTATAAATTTTCTTAGGCATAACAGAAATACTTGCACCAAGATCACATAAAGCATTACAATCAAAATCTTTAACCTTCATTTTAATGATGGGCTCCCAACCATCCTCTAGCTTTCTAGGAATAGAAGCTTCGCGCTCTAGTTTCTCTTCTCTAGCTTTTATGAGAGCATTTGTAATATGTTGCGTGAAAGCCAAATTTATAGCACTAGCATTAGGACTTTTAGCAAGTTTTTGCAAGAACTTTATAACTTCAGAGATGTGGCAATCATCAAAATTCAAACCATTATAATCTAAAGCAATGGGATCATCATCCCCAATGTTGGAAAAAATTTCAGCAGTTTTATCACAGGCAGTTTCAGCAGTTTTAGCAGTTTCAGGCAGTTTCTCGCGCTTTGCATTAGAAGTGGAAACATTGCTAACACCAATTCTTTTATTATTATTAGTAGGAGGTGCAGCAACTTGTGTAGCATTAGCATTACTAGTGGTGGTAATAGTCCAAACTTTAGCTACATTCTTCTCTTTAGCTAGTTTTTCATTTTCTTCTCTATCCCACCTAGCACGCAGTTCAGCCATTAATCTTATATTCTCATTAATTCTAACTTGGATGGCATTTGCTGTAGTAACAATTTTATTATGATGATTCTCATTAGGCATAACTTTCGATTTCAAAAGATCAACATCAGCAGCAAGACTATCGACTTTAGAAGCAAGTATATCAATTTTCCCAAGCTTTTCTTCAACAGATTTGTTAAAAGCAGTTTGTGTACTAATAAATTCTTTAAGCATGGCTTCAAGTCCAGGGGGTGTGTTCCTATTATTATTGTAAGAATTCCCATAAGAATTACCATAGCCATTGCCATTATTATAAGGATATGGCCTATAGTTGTTACTAGAATTGTTCCGGTAAGCATTGTTGTTGAAATTATTATTTTTAATGAAGTTTACATCAACATGTTCTTCTTGGGCAACCAATGAAGCTAAAGGAACATTATTAGGATCAATATTAGTCCTATCATTCACAAGCATAGACATAATAGCATCAATCTTATCACTCAAGGAAGAGGTTTCTTCAACAGAATTTACCTTCTTACCTTGTGGAGCTCTTTCCGTGTGCCATTCAGAGTAGTTGATCATCATATTATCAAGAAGCTTTGTTGCTTCACCAAGAGTGATGGACATAAAGGTACCTCCAGCAGCTGAATCCAATAAATTCCGCGAAGAAAAATTTAGTCCTGCATAGAAGGTTTGGATGATCATCCAAGTAGTCAGTCCATGGGTTGGGTAATTTTTAACCAGAGATTTCATTCTTTCCCATGCTTGTGCAACATGTTCAGTATCTAATTGTTTAAAATTCATTATGCTACTTCTCAAAGATATAATTTTAGCAGGGGGATAATATCTACCAATAAAAGCATCCTTGCATTTAGTCCATGAATCAATACTATTTTTAGGCAAAGATAGCAACCAATCTTTAGCTCTTCCTCTTAATGAGAAAGGGAACAATTTTAATTTTATAATGTCACCATCTACATCTTTATATTTTTGCATTTCACATAGTTCAACAAAATTATTAAGATGGGCAGCAGCATCATCAGAACTAACACCAGAAAATTGCTCTCGCATAACAAGATTCAGTAAAGCAGGTTTAATTTCAAAGAATTCTGCTGTAGTAGCAGGTGGAGCAATAGGTGTGCATAAGAAATCATTATTATTTGTGGTTGTGAAGTCACACAACTTAGTATTTTCAGGGGTAGCCATTTAGCAACAGTAAATAAAGCAAACTAGATAAAGTAAATGCAAGTAACTAATTTTTTTGTGTTTTTGATATAGCAAACAAGATAGCAAATAAAGTAAAACTAGCAACTAATTTTTTGTATTTTGATTTAGTGCAGCAAACAAAGTAGTAAATAAAACTAAGCAAGACAAAAACAAAGTAAAGAGATTGGGAAGTGGAGACTCCCCTTGCAGCGTGTCTTGATCTCCCCGGCAACGGCGCCAGAAAAAGAGCTTGATACGCGTTCAACACGCGTCCGTTGGGAACCCCAAGAGGAAGGTGTGATGCGTACAGCGGCAAGTTTTCCCTCAGTATGAAACCAAGGTTTATCGAACCAGTAGGAGCCAAGAAGCACGTTGAAGGTTGATGGCGGCGGGATGTAGTGCGGCGCAACACCAGAGTTCGCAACGTGGAACACAAACAAAGTACTTTGCCCCAACGAAACAGTGAGGTTGTCAATCTCACCGGCTTGCTGTAACAAAGGATTAGATGTATAGTGTGGATGATGATTATTTGCAGAAAACAGTAGAACAGTATTGCAGTAGATTGTATTTCAGTATAGAGAATTGGACCGGGGTCCACGGTTCACTAGAGGTGTCTCTCCCATAAGATAAACAGCATGTTGGGTGAACAAATTACAGTTGGGCAATTGACAAATAAAGAGGGCATGACCATGCACATACATATTATGATGAGTATTGTGAGATTTAGTTGGGCATTACGACAAAGTACATAGACCGATATCCAGCATGCATCTATGCCTAAAAAGTCCACCTTCAGGTTATCATCCGAACCCCCTCCAGTATTAAGTTGCTAACAACAGACAATTGCATTAAGTATTGCGCGTAATGTAATCAGTGACTATATCCTCAAACATAGCACTAATGTTTTATCCCTAGTGGCAACAGCACATCCATAATCTTAGAGATTTCTGTCACTTCCCAGATTCACGGAGACATGAACCCACTATCGAGCATAAATACTCCCTCTTGGAGTTACAAGCATCTACTTGGCCAGAGCATCTACTAGTAACGGAGAGCATGCAAGATCATAAACAACACATAGACATAACTTTGATAATCAACATAACAAGTATTCTCTATTCATCGGATCCCAACAAACGCAACATATAGAATTACAGATAGATGATCTTGATCATGTTAGGCAGCTCACAAGATCCGACAATGAAGCACAATGGGGAGAAGACAACCATCTAGCTACTGCTATGGACCCATAGTCCAGGGGTAGACTACTCACACATCACTCCGGAGGCGACCATGGCGGCGTAGAGTCCTCCGGGAGATGAATCCCCTCTCGGCCGGAGGCGATCTCCTGAATCCCCGAGATGGGATTGGCGGCGGCGTCTCGGAAGGTTTTCCGTATCGTGGCTCTCGGCTGGGGTTTCGCGACGGAGGCTTTAAGTAGGCGGAAGGGCAGGTCAGAGGCGGCACGAGGCCCACACACCAGGCCGCGCGGCCAGGGGCCGCGCGCCTAGGGTGTGGCCACCTCGTGGCCCCACTTCGCCTCTCTCTTCGGTTCTTGGAAGCTTCGTGGCGAAATAGGACCCTGGCGTTGATTTCGTCCAATTCGAGAATATTTCGTTACTAGGATTTCTGAAACCAAAAACAGCGAAACAAGAACTCACTTCGGCATCTTGTTAATAGGTTAGTTCAGAAAATGCACGAATATGACATAAAGTGTGCATAAAACATGTAGATATCATCAATAATGTGGCATGGAACATAAGAAATTATCGATACGTTGGACGTATCAGCCCTCTCGGTGGAATGTCGTCTAATAGCTTGCAAGCATATGAATGGTTCATAAGAGACCACATACCACGGTACGAGTAAAGAGTACTTATCATGAGACGAGGTTGAACGAGGTATAGAGATACCGATGATCAAACCTCGGACAAGTAAAATATCGCGTGACAAAGGGAATTGGTATCGTATGTGAATGGTTCATTCGATCAAAGTCATCGTTGAATATGTGGGAGCCATTATGGATCTCCAGATCCCGCTATTGGTTATTGGTCGGAGAGAGTACTCAACCATGTCCACATAGTTCGCGAACCGTAGGGTGACACACTTAAGGTTTGATGTCGTTTAAGTAGATATGGAATATGGAATGGAGTTCGAAGTTTTGTTCGGAGTCTCGGATGGGATCCAGGACATCACGAGGAGTTCCGGAATGGTCCGGAGAATAAGATTCATATATAGGAAGTCACTTTCCAAGTTTGGAAATGATTCGGTGAATTTATGGAAGGTGGTTTCTAGAAATTATCCGGAATAAATCACTATGGAAGGAAGAGTCCCGGAGGGACTCCACAAACCCTAACCAGCCAACCAAGTGGGAGGGTGGAGTCCATGGTGGATGATACGTCTACGACGTATCGATAATTTCTTATGTTCCATGCCACATTATTGATGATATCTACATGTTTTATGCACACTTTATGTCATATTCGTGCGTTTTCTGGAACTAACCTATTAACAAGATGCCGATGTGCCAGTTCTTTGTTCTGCTGTTTTTGGTTTCAGAAATCCTAGTAAGGAAATATCCTCGGTGGACGAAATCAACGCCCGGGGTCCTATTTTCCCACGAAGCTTCCAGAAGACCGAAGAGTCACGAAGTGGGGCCACGAGGTGGCCAGGGGAGGCGGCGCGGCCCCACCCTTGGCCGCGCCTGTCTCCTGGGCCCTCGCGTCGCCCACCTGACCTACCCTTCCGCCTACTTAAAGCCTTCGTCGCGAAACCCCGTACCGAGAGCCACGATACGGAAAACCTTCCAGAGACGCCGCCGCCGCAATCCCATCTCGGGGATTCAGGAGATCGCCTCCGGCACCCTGCCGAAGGAATCATCTCCCGGAGGACTCTACCGCTATGGTCGCCTCCGGAGTGATGTGTGAGTAGTCTACCCCTGGACTATGGGTCCATAGCAGTAGCTAGATGATTGTCTTCTCCTCATTGTGCTTAATTGTCGGGTCTTGTGAGCTGCCGAACATGATCAAGATCATCTATCCGTAATTCTATATGTTGTGTTTGTTGGGATCCGATGAATAGAGAATACCATGTTATGTTGATTATCAATTTATATCTATGTGTTGTTTATGATCTTGCATGCTCTCCGTTATTAGTAGAGGCTCTGGCCAAGTTTTTACTCTTAACTCCAAGAGGGAGTATTTATGCTCGATAGTGGGTTCATGTCTCCGTGAATCTGGGGAAGTGACAGAAATCTCTAAGATTATGGATGTGATGTTGCCACTAGGGATAAAACATTAATGCTATGTCCGAGGATGTAGTTATTGATTACATTACGCGCAATACTTAATGCAATTGTCTGTTGTTAGCAACTTAATACTGGAGGGTTCGGATGATAACCTGAAGGTGGACTTTTTAGGCATAGATGCTGGATAGCGGTCTATGTACTTTGTCGTAATGCCCAATTAAATCTCACTATACTCATCATAATATGTATATGCATGGTCATGCCCTCTTTATTTGTCAATTGCCCAACTGTAATTTGTTCACCCAACATGCTGTTATCTTATGGGAGAGACACCTCTAGTGAACTGTGGACCCCGGGTCCATTCTCTATCTGAAATACACCCTGCAATGTTTCTTGTTTTAAAACAATCATCTTCCACACTATACATCTAATCCTTTGTTACAGCAAGCGGTGAGATTGACAACCTCGTTGTTTCGTTGGGGCAAAGTACTTGGTTTGTGTTGTGCAGGTTCCACGTTGGCGCCGGAATCCCTGGTGTTGCGCCGCACTACATCTCACCGCCATCAACCTTCAACGTGCTTCTTGGCTCCTACTGGTTCGATTAAACCTTGGTTTCATACTGAGGCTTGCCGCTGTACGCATCACACCTTCCTCTTGGGGTTCCCAACGGTCGCGTGCTTTGTACGCGTATCAAGACTGTTTTCAGCGCCGTTGCCGGGGATCAAGACACGCTGCAGGGGAGTCTCCACATCCCAATCTCTTTACTTTGTTTTTGTCTTGCTTAGTTTTATTTACTACTTTGTTTGCTGCACTAAATCAAAACACAAAAAAATTAGTTGCTAGTTTTACTTTATTTACTGTTTTGCACTCTATATCAAAAACACAAAAAAATTAGTTACTTATATTTGCTTTACTTGTTTCAACATGTTTCCTTTTAATTTTACCGTAAAAGACATGCCGGTAGGGCGCGGGTCTATAATTGGGGGAAATAATATAGAAGAATTTTTCAACCATGTTAGTACCGTTGATGATTTTGAAGATAGACACTTGGTAGACCTTGCTCCTACTTATGAAATTGCCGCTGCTTTAGTTCGTATGATGGAAACTAAATTTATTAATCTCAATCCTATAATCCAACACATGTTTCTTACACTCGGTGATATGGAAGAAGGGGAAAAGAAAGATTTTGTTTTAGAAACCCTTCTTAGAGAATTTGGTGGTATAGCAAGAGGCTAGAAAGGTCTTTGCTAAATATAATATGCTTGGTTCTTATACCAATTTTGTTAGTCTCCTTGAAAAAATGGACATGGAGAGAATAAGGTACACTAATAATGTTAATAATGGTGGGGAGATTAAAGCACCAATACCATGTAAGCTCCTAGCAATGCATGAAGCACTAGAAAATAACTATGCTTGGCTTGTTCCTGAAATTTTGTTTGATGAGAGTAGCAAGCCCAAGACTAATGAAAAGGGAGACGCTAAAACTTATGTATCCAATATACTATGCATGGTTGAGAAAACTCCACACCCCGCTGTAGATGCACCATCTTTCGATAATACTTGATACACACTTTCTGCGCCTAGCTGAAAGCGTTAAAGAAAAGCGCTTATGGGAGACAACCCATGTTTTTACTACAGTACTTTGTTTTATATTTATGTCTTGGAAGTTGTTTACTACTGTAGCAACCTCTTCTTATCTTAGTTTAGTGTTTTGTTGTGCCAAGTAAAGTCGTTGATAGTAAGGTTCATACTAGATTTGGATTACTGCGAAACAGATTTCTTTGCTGTCACGAATCTGGGCAAAATTCTCTGTAGGTAACTCAAAAAATTATGCCAATTTACGTGAGTGATCCTCAGATATGTACGCAACTTTCATTCAATTTGAGCATTTTCATTTGAGCAAGTCTGGTGCCTCAATAAAATTCGTCATTACTAACTATTTTGTTTTGACAGATTCTGCCTTTTATTTCGCATTGCCTGTTTTGTTATGCTCGATGGATATTTCGATTCCATTGACTTTAAGTAGCTTTGTGCAATGTCCAGAAGTATTAAGAATGATTATGTCACCTCTGAACATGTATATTTTGATTGTGCACTAACTCTCTAATGAGTTGTTTTGAGTTTGGTGTGGAGGAAGTTTTCAAGGATCAAGAGAGGGAGATGATACAACATGATCAAGGAGAGTGAAAGCTCTAAGCTTGGGGATGCCCCGGTGGTTCACCCCTGCATATATCAAGAAGACTCAAGCGTCTAAGCTTGGGGATGCCCAAGGCATCCCCTTCTTCATCGACAACATTATCAGGTTCCTCCCCTGAAACTATATTTTTATTCCGTCACATCTTATGTGCTTTGCTTGGAGTGTCGGTTTGTTTTGTTTTTTGTTTTGTTTGAATAAAATGGATCCTAGCATTCTTTGTGTGGGAGAGAGACACGCTCCGCTGATTGCATATGGACAAATATGTCCTTAGGCTTTACTCATAATATTCATGGCGAAGTTTCTTCTTCGTTAAATTGTTGTATGGTTGGAAACGGGAAATGTTGCATGTGGTAGTGTATAATAAAATACTTGTAGAACATTGAGCTTTGATAACTTGATTCTTTGCAAATGTTTTGAGGTATTTAGATGGTAAGGCTTGCTGGATAAATAAGTTAAAATTAGTAGTGGATTGTTGTCTTTAAGCTTGTGCCGTACTACAAACTCTATTTAAATAGTTGAAGGCGTAGTTGGACTTGATAGCTTTCCATGTCTGAGAGTTCATCGTAATAACTAAGTTGTGCTGAAGGTCGAGGGAGCTAGCGGGGTACTTGTGCCACCGTGAACGGCCCTCCTTGGAGTAAATTTTAATCATGCTCTTAATGATGAACCTGCTAGTTGTTTGCAATAAGCTTGTGAGTTCTTTTTGACTAATGTTAAGCTACGGTTTTTGGCACTTCCACCATCCAAATTTGCTAGCCTCTTCGGTACTGTGCATTGCCTTTTGCTCACATTGAGAATTGTGCATACTTCGCCGGTACATCCAAACCCGTGGGAGGAACTTTCTCTTGTTCTCCTACACATAAGCCCATACATCTCCTCAAAACAGCCACCATACCTACCTACCACAGCATTTCCATAGCTGTTCCGAGATATATTGCCATGCAACATCCATTTTACATTACATGCCATGTTGTCATTTATTATTTATATATTGCTTTGCATGATCATATACAGCTGATGTGTGGTTTACCCATGTTACGCTAGATCATTGCACATCCTGCTACACTGGCAGAGGCATACATTTTCATACATCATGTTTCATTCATTATGAGTTATTTGTACCAAAAAGTGTGTTGTCATATTAGGATGTTGCCCCTAAAAATGAAAAGAGCCGTGGAGGCCATCAAAAAGAAAAAAAAGAGAAGAAAAAAAATGAAAAGAAAGAAAAAGAAAAAAAGAAAAAAAGAAAAAAAAGAGAAAAAAAGAAAAAAAGGGGGCAGCATTACTATCTTTTATCCACACTTGTGCTCATGTTTCAGCACCCGCATTATTCATAGTCATCATTTGTGCTCATGTTTAGCTCTTACATTCATATGAGAGAGTTTTCATGTTTTACTAGTATAACTATGTGGGGAATTTACACTATAGAACTTGGGTTGTATATTCCAATGATGAGCCTCCTCAAAAGTGCTCTAGGTCTTCGTGAGCAACCAAGTTGGATGCACCCCCACTAGTTCCATTGGAGAGCTTTCATACACATATAGCTCTATGTGCATCCGTTGCATGGCAATCACTACTCCTTGCATAGCATCGATCATAAGGCTTCCTCTTGTCTAATGGTCATTTACAGCTTTGCAAGCCTTTCTTCCATTTGGCCTTCCAAACCCCCATTAACGTTCTTTATGCCGTAACATCCTGGTGCTAATACCAAATGCTTGCGCTCACCGGTTGAGTAGACTTCGAAACAGTTGATTCATGACGTTCATGTTTATGTTTACTTGACTGAATCCTTCTTATGTTGTGAAAATTTACTTGATGCTTGGAATGAAGGATAGAACTTCTATGCTGAATACTTAATACATCCTTAATGAACTTTGTACGGTTGCATGTCTTTGAAGCAATAGTTCATGAAAACTTCTAGCTTGTCTAACTCTTGCATTATCATCTCTTATATCAATATAGATACTTGCTTTGAATGATTTGATCTCAGCTCATATGCTTTACAATAGTATGATCAAGGTTATGATGGCATGTCACTCCAGAAATTATCTTTGTTATCGTTTACCTGCTCGGGACGAGCAGAACTAAGCTTGGGGATGCTGATACGTCTCCGACGTATCGATAATTCTTATGTTCCATGCCACATTATTGATGATATCTACATGTTTTATGCACACTTTATGTCATATTCGTGCATTTTACGGAACTAACCTATTAACAAGATGCCGAAGTGCCAGTTGCTATTTTCTGCTGTTTTTGTCTCGAAATCCTAGTAAGGAAATATTCTCGAATTGGAAATTAACGCCCAGGGTCCTATTTTGCCACGAAGCTTCCGAAGACCGAAGAGTCAACGAAGTGGGGCCACGAGGTGGCCGGGAGGGCGGCGCGCGGCCCCACCCTTGGCCGCGCCGCCACTGTCTCTGGGCCCCTCGCGTCGCCCCCGACCTACCCCCGCCTACTTAAAGCCTTCGTCGCGAAACCCCGTCGAGGCCACGATACGGAAAACCTTCCAGACGACGCCGCCGCCAATCCCATCTCGGGATTCGGAGATCGCCTCCGGCACCCTGCCGGAGGGGAATCATCTCCCGGAGGACTCTACGTCGCCATGGTCGCCTCCGGAGTGATGTGTGAGTAGTCTACCCCTGGACTATGGGTCCATAGCAGTAGCTAGATGGTTGTCTTCTCCTCATTGTGCTTAATTGTCGGGTCTTGTGAGCTGCCGAACATGATCAAGATCATCTATCTGTAATTCTATATGTTGTGTTTGTTGGGATCCGATGAATAGAGAATACCATGTTATGTTGATTATCAATTTATATCTATGTGTTGTTTATGATCTTGCATGCTCTCCGTTACTAGTAGATGCTCTGGCCAAGTAGATGCTTGTAACTCCAAGAGGGAGTATTTATGCTCGATAGTGGGTTCATGTCTCCGTGAATCTGGGGAAGTGAATGATGTCTACGCCCCCTCCTTTTCCTGTAGACAGTGTTGGGCCTCCTAGAGCAGAGGTTTGTAGAACAGCAGCAAGTTTTCCCTTAAGTGGATCACCCAAGGTTTATCGAACTCAGGGAGGAAGAGGTCAAAGATATCCCTCTCATGCAACCCGCAACCACAAAGCAAGAAGTCTCTTGTGTCCCCAACACACCTAATAGGTGCACTAGTTCGGCGAAGAGATAGTGAAATACAGGTGGTATGAATATATATATAAGCAGTAGCAACGGCACCAAAAGTGCTTTGCCCAGGACAATAAACAAGCGAGTGCAGCGTAAACATGCAATAAAACGGTAAACAAACGGAGATTCGATGCTTGGAAGCAAGGCCTAGGGATCCTGCTTTCACTAGTGGACACTCTCAACAATGATCACATAATAGGACTACTCTACACTCTTTTGTTGGATGATGAACACCGCTAACTGTGTAGGATTACACGAACCCTCAATGCCGGAGTTAACAAGCTCCACAATATTCAATGTTCATATTTAAATAACCTTAGAGTGTAAGATAGATCAACACAATTACACCAAGAACTAACATAGCATGCACACTGTCACCATCACACTATGTAGGAGGAATAGATCACATCAATACCATCATAGCAATAGTTAACTTCATAATCTACAAGAGATCATAATCATAGCCTACGCCAAGTACTAACACGGATGCACACACTGTCACCATTACACCGTGCAGGAGGAATAAAACTACTTTAATAACATCACTAGAGTAGCACATAGAATAGTAGTGATACAAAACTCATATGAATCTCAATCATGTAAAGCAGCTCATGAGATTATTGTATTGAGGTACATGGGAGAGATGAACCACATAGCTACCGGAGAGCCCCGGGGTGGATTACTCCCTCCTCATCATGGAGGCAGCGATGGCGGTGAAGATGGCGGTGAAGACGGTGGTGGAGATGGCTCCGGGGGCAATTCCCCGTCCCCAGGGTGCCGGAACAGAGTCCCCGAATTGGAGTTTCGCGACGGTGGCGGCGCCTGGAGTCTTTCGGAGTTTCGTCAATTGGTACTGCGTTTTTAGGTCGAAAGGGGTTTATAGGCGAAGAGGCGGCGCAGAGGGCTGACGGGTGGCCTCACCCTAGGCCGGTGCGGCCGGGGCTGGGCCGCGGCCTATGGTCCGTGGGCTGTGGCCCCCTCAGCCTCTCTCGTGTGTTCGGATGCTTAGGGATTCTAAGATCTTCGGCATTGATTTCGTCCGATTCCGAGAATATTTCCTTACTAGGATTTCTGAAACCAAAAAGAAAACAGGAACTGGCACTTCGGCATCTCGTTAATAGGTTAGTTCCGGAAACGCATAATAATGACATAAAGTGTGAACAAAACATATCGGTATTGTCATAAAACAAGCATGGAACATCAGAAATTATAGATACGTCGGAGACGTATTAGTGACAGAAATCTCTAAGATTATGGATGTGCTGTTGCCACTAGGGATAAAACATTGATGCTATGTCCGAGGATGTAGTTATTGATTACATTACGCGCAATACTTAATGCAATTGTGTTGTTAGCAACTTAATACGGAGGGGTTCGGATGATAACTGAAGGTGGACTTTTTAGGCATAGATGCATGCTGGATAGCGGTCTATGTACTTTGTCGTAATACCCAATTAAATCTCACTATACTCATCATAATATGTATGTGCATGGTCATGCCCTCTTTATTTGTCAATTGCCCAACTGTAATTTGTTCACCCAACATGCTGTTATCTTATGGGAGAGACACCTCTAGTGAACTGTGGACCCCGGTCCAATTCTCTATACTGAAATACAATCTACTGCAACTTGTTCTACTATTTTCGCAAACAATCATCTTCCACACTATACATCTAATCCTTTGTTAAGCAAGCCGGTGAGATTGACAACCTCGCTTGTTTCGTTGGGGCAAAGTACTTGGTTTGTGTTGTGCAGGTTCCACATTGGCGCCGAATCCCTGGTGTTGCGCCGCACTACATCTCGCCGCCATCAACCTTCAACGTGCTTCTTGGCTCCTACTGGTTCAATTAAACCTTGGTTTCATACTGAGGGAAAACTTGCCGCTGTACGCATCACACCTTCCTCTTGGGGTTCCCAACGGTCGCGTGCTGTACGCGTATCAGTGGACTCCACCTCATTGGCCGGCCAAGAAAAGGGGGAAGGAGAGAGTCCCTGTCCCTCTAGGTTTCGTCCATAAGGCAGTTTTTCTGTTGGGGTCTTATTCGAAGACTTTGGGCAAACCCTTGGGGTTCCACCTATATAATGAGGAGGAGAGGGAGGGGGCAGCCCATGGCTTGGCCGCACCACCCCTGCCCCCTTGAGGCCGGCGCCCATAGCCCCCTCTCCCCAAACCCTAGCCTCCCCTCCTCCACATACAAACTCCCGCAGCGCATAGGCGAAGCCCTGCCGGAGTTCTCCACCACCACCGCCACCACGCCGTCGTGCTGCCGGGATTCCGAGGAGGATCTACTACTTCCGCTGCCCGCTGGAACGGGGAGAAGGACGTCTTCATCAACACCGAACGTGTGACCGAGTACGGAGGTGCTGCCCGATCGTGGCACCGTGATCAAGATCTTCTACGCGCTTTTGCAAGCGGCAAGTGATCGTCTACCGCAGCAATAAGAGCCTACTCTTATAGGCTTTGGAAATCTTCAAGGGTGAGTCTTGATCATCCCATCGTTGCTCCCGTTTCTAGATTGCATCTTGGCTTGGATTGCGTTCGCGGTAGGAATTTTTTTGTTTTCTATGCAACGAATCCCTACAGTGGTATCAGAGCCGTGTCTATGCATAGATGGTTGCACGAGTAGAACACAATGGTTTTGTGGGCGTTGATGCTTATGTTGTCTTTAGTTCGAGTACTTTGCATCTTTGTGGCATGGTGGGATGAAGCGGCTCGGGCTAACTTTACATGACCGCGTTCATGAGACTTGCTCCACGTTCGACATGCAACTTGTATTGCATAAGTGGCTTTGCGGGTGTCTGTCTCTCCCACCATAGTGAAGATTCAATTTACTCTTTCTATTGACAACACTAGTATCATCGTTGTGGTTCATGTTTGTAGGTAGATTAGATCTTACTCGAAAACCCTAAACCACGTAAAATATGCAAACCAAATTAGAGACATCTAACTTGTTTTTGCAGGGTTTGGTGATGTGATATGGCCATGATGTGATGATGAATATGTATGAGATGATCATTATTGTATTGTGGCAACCGGCAGGAGCCTTATGGTTGTCTTTAAATTTTCATGTTGAGTAGTATTTCAAAGTAGTTGTAATAGTTGCTACATGAGGTGAACAACCATGAAGACGGCGCCATGGACCTTGACGCTACGCCGACGATGATGGAGATCATGCCCGTTGATGATGGAGATCATGTCCGTGCTTTGGAGATGAAGATCGAAGGTGCAAAGACAAAAGGGCCATATCATATCACATATGAATTGCATGTGATGTTAATCCTTTATGCATCCCTCACATTAATATCAAGATAATAAAGTGTTCTCCCCTCGTATGCACCGTTGCCAAAGTTCATCGTTTCAAAGCATCTCGTGATGATCGGATGTGATAGATTCAACGTTCATATACAACGGGTGTAAGCCATGTTGCACACGCGGAATACTTGGGTTTGCTTGACGAGCCTAGCATGTACAGACATGGCCTCGGGACAACGGAAACCGAAAGGTTGAACACGAGTCATATGGATGATATGATCAACATGTTGATGTTCACCATTGAAGCTACATCATCTCACGTGATGATCGGTTTTGGTGTAGTAGATTTGGATCGTGTACCACTTAACAACTATGAGGGATGTTGTATTAAGTGGGAGTTCATTAGTAATTAGATTAAAACATGAACTAATTATCATAAACATAGTCTGAGTAGTATTTTGAATTAATTTTTGTAGTATTGGCATCCGCTTTCTACCATGCGCTAGTCTTGTTATTGAGATAGAAATACTGTTAAAATCTGACAAGAAACTTTACGGATTGGTACCGTATTGTTAAAGAATCAAGAATTGATTAAGTTCTATTGCAAACTTTTAGTAAACCTCACATTGTTGATTCAAAAAACTATGGTTTCAATTAGTACCTAAAGTTATCTTGTCTCCGTGAAACTTGAAAGTTCAAATATGTTTGAAAAGTAAGGAGCTGAAAATTTAGTTTTCAGAAATAATCAAGGTATGAGATATATGTGATATCTAAGACCTTATTGCAAGATGATAGAATATAATTTGGCGAGACTACATAAACTCATAAGTTTTATGGGAATGTACGAAGGTTGAAGACGCAAGGCGTCCCAATCCTCCAACTATTGGGACACTAACGATTTTCGCATATCCATGAAGTGATCGTCCTTAGTATGCATCGTTGCTAAGACTCGTCATTTCGAAGCATCACGTGATGATCGGGTGTGATAGATTCTACGTGTGCATACAACGGGTGCAAGCCAGATTTGCACATGCGAATACCAAGGTTAAAACTTTACGAGCCTAGCATGTACAGACATGGTCTCGGAAAGTCGTCATGAAATGATGGATAAAATTATGAGTGAAATTGTTCATCATATTACAAAGTTACTAATAGTGAAATCTGAAACACTTGTCATATGATGATCAATTTAAAGTAAGAACCTCAAGGTTATTGGTATTTGACCAACAAACCTAGAAGTTAATAATGTTAAAGTGTTTTTCTGAATAATGAGGAAAGCTAAAAGAGAAACTGCAAAAGATATTTTGGCAAAAAGAAAAGAAAAGACTAGAAAGTCTAGCTCAGGTGTATATAAATGATATACATGTTATGGTTGTATTCCTAGTTAAATCACACTATGAAATTCTTGGGTATTAGTACTATATTGGTTGGTATGAAGTGTCATACAAAACAACGCAATACAAGAATACAATGGCCAAGTGACTGACAAGGAATATGATAGGAATGCACGTCTGGAACAAAATAAAGTGTTATTATGTTCGTCGTTAAGCATTCTATCTAGCCCTTAGAATTTATAATAAAGAACTTAATAATTGTTATTTTGCTCTGGTCAAATGAAAACAATGAGTTGTTCAAATTATGACATTACTCCATGTACGATGGATAAGTTATTATAAATCTTAATGGTGAAACACACATACATAACACTGACGCTAAAATGCCATAAGGCAAATGATTTGAATTCGACTTATTTGTGGAACCGCCATTTAGGTCATGTTAGAAAGGAACGCATGAAGGAACTCCATGCAAATGGATTTTTGGAGTCATTTGATTTGTGAATCGTTTGGCGCTTGCAAAATCTTTTCTAAAAGTAATGACTAAAATACCGTTCATAGGCCAAGAGTTGAACGGACAACTAACTTAGTAAAAACATACATGATGATGTATGTGGTTCACTCGACATAGTTGTGTGCGGGAGATTCTTCTACTTCATGAAAACTTCAAACAATGAATTGAGTACATATATGTGGATATATTCGATAAGGAAGAACTTTGAAACATTTGAATAGATTCAAATAAATTTCAGCATGAAGTGGAAATCATCGTAATAGAAAAGTTAAATATCTATGATTGGATCATAGTGGAAATATTTGAATTACTAGTTTTAGCGAACATCTAAGAGAGTTATGAAATTGTTCTACAACTCACATTTCTTGGAGTATCATAGTGATGATGAAGTATCCGAGAGATGTATCCAAACCTTGTTGGGTCAATGATGAGATAAAATATTAATGCCATTATATTTTTGTGGATTATGCTTTAGAGACTACCACTTTTACACTGAATAGAGCATCATCATGATCCGTTGAAATGATACCATACAAGTTATGGTATGGGTATAAACCCTAATAGTCTTTTCTTTAAATTTTGGTCTAAGAGTTTACAACCAAAATCGGATGAATGTCTTTGTTGGTTATCCCAGAGATTTAATTGGGAATTCTTCCCACGAGATAAAGACAAAAGTGTTTGTCAATGTTTCTTATTTCCGAGAAATTGTTTCTAGTGAAGTATTTGAGTGGGAGGACAATATAATTTGATAAGGTTTATGAACCTGAGCATAATGATCAGAGTAGCGCAGCATCGGAATTGGTTTCGGAAGCGGCCACGACGATCATGGCTCCCATGACTACAAAGTGTTTTAGCCATGGAGATTGAAGTACATATTGAACCTTGTAGGTATGGTTTACTTTGTGATCAAATAAATGATTTGTGCACAAAGGATTGATTTTGAACAATGATAAACCAACTACAAACAAAGAAGTTATGATGGGCCCTAACTCCGTTAAAATGGCTATACGCCATGAAATCCAAGATAGATGAATACTTTTTGAAAGTAAATGGATCTATGAAATTGATGGACTTGGATGAAATATCCTTGAAGAAGCTCAACTTGTCGAAAAGTTGTTTACGACAAAGTTCAAAGAGTTGACTACGATAAGATTAGATCTTCCGTAGCAATGCTTATAGTCTATGTGGATTATTCTAGTAATCACTACATATTTCTTTTATGAGATATGCTAGTAGGATGGCAAAATACACTACTTAACAGAAGTGTGTATTAAAGGTGTATACAAGATACAACCAATTGTTTTGCTAGTCGTAGAATACTAGATAGGTATACGAACTTCAATTGGATGAAGTGAGTATCACGGAGTTGGAATCTTCACCGGATGAAATAGTCAAAGAGTTTTTGATTTCATCAGAAACGATGAAGAGGCTTGCATTTGCAAGAAATTAAGTGGGAGTGCTGAGACATATTTATAATACTTTGTGTAGATGACATATAGTTGGTTATAAATGATGTAATTATATACTTGATTAAAAAGGTTTCATTGAGAAATTAACTTCAATGAAAAGATATGGACTGAAACAAATTTAGTGTCAAGATCTATGAAGATAGATTGAAACACATAATAAGTTTAAGTCAAAGTACATAGAATGGATATTGAAGTATTTCAATATAGAAATATTAAGAAAATGTTCTTGTCATGTGAAGTTTTTACAAGACTTGAGTGTATCTGACACTCAATGAGTAAAAACACATGAGTGATTATAGATCACAAATAATATGTACACAATCAGATATCACGTACTCTTAAAAATGTTATGAGCATGTACCAGAATGATTCATGTGATGATCATTGAAAAACAGTAAGAATATTCTTGAGTACTTAAGAAGAACCAAGGATATAAATATATATATATAGTTTTGTATGGAGAAATGACAAACAAATCGCTGTAAGGTGTTGCACCAATATTTGTTTTTGTCACATATGAAAATAAAATTTCAATCTCAAATTAGACTAAGTGTTGTTTAAAAGGTAGCACAATGAGCTAGAAGTTGTTTATGCTAGATTTAGAAGAGTTCTAAATATTATGACGGATTCTACAAAAGAAGGCAGAGTATGTCATTGTTTTGACAATGACAAAGGATGTTAAAGTCAAGAGGTTCTTTGAGAACTTGGTGTAGTTCCGACAGAGTCAGAACTTTGAAGCTATATTGTGTGTGACAATATTAGTGACATATTTCAGACCGCGGAATTAAGGTTCCACCAGAAGACCAAACATATTTAATGCCGACTCATTTGGAAATGAGTGATGCGTTGAGACGCAAATGAATTACAAAATACATACGTTTCTGAGCATGTCAGATCCGTTGACTAAAACCTCTCCCGTGAGCAAAACATGATAAAGCACCAGAAGGCCAAGGTGTTATATCTTTACAAATGTAAACTAGATTATTGACTCTAGTGCAAGTGGGAGACTGTTGGAGATATGCCCAAGAGGCAATAATAAAGAGGTTATTATAATACATCTTTATGTTTATGATAATGTTTACATACCATGCTATAATTGTATTAACCGAAACATTGATACATGTGTGTTATGTGAACAACAAAGAGTCCCTAGTATGCCTCTTAACTAGCTTGTTGATTAATGGATGATTAGTTTCATAATCATGAACATTGGATGTTATTAATAACAAGGTTATATCATTGTATGAATGATGTAATGGACACACCCAATTAAGCGTAGCATAAGATCACGTCATTAAGTTATTTGCTATAAGCTTTCGATACATAGTTACCTAGTCCTTATGACCATGAGATCATATAAATCACTTATACCGGAAAGGTACTTTGATTACATCAAACGCCACTGCGTAAATGGGTGGTTATAAAGGTGGGATTAAGTATCCGGAAAGTATGAGTTGAGGCATATGGATCAACAGTGGGATTTGTCCATCCAGATGACGGATAGATATACTCTGGCCCTCTCGGTGGAATGTCGTCTAATAGCTTGCAAGCATATGAATGGTTCATAAGAGACCACATACCACGGTACGAGTAAAGAGTACTTGTCATGAGACGAGGTTGAACGAGGTATAGAGATACCGATGATCAAACCTCGGACAAGTAAAATATCGCGTGACAAAGGGAATTGGTATCGTATGTGAATGGTTCATTCGATCACTGAAGTCATCGTTGAATATGTGGGAGCCATTATGGATCTCCAGATCCCGCTATTGGTTATTGGTCGGAGAGAGTTCTCAACCATGTCTACATAGTTCGCGAACCGTAGGGTGACACACTTAAGGTTTGATGTCGTTTAAGTAGATATGGAATATGGAATGGAATTCAAGTTTTGTTAGGAGTCTCGGATGGGATCCGGACATCACGAGGTTCCGGAATGGTCCGGAGAATAAGATTCATATATATAGGAAGTCACTTTCCAAGTTTGGAAATGATTCGGTGAATTTATGGAAGGTGGTTTCTAGAAATTATCCGGAATAAATCACTATGGAAGGAGGAGTCCCGGAGGGACTCCACAAACCCTAACCAGCCAACCAAGTGGGAGGGTGGAGTCCATGGTGGACTCCACCTCCTTGGCCGGCCAAGAAAAGGGGGGGGGAGAGTCCCTGTCCTCTAGGTTTCGTCCATAAGGGTTTTTCGTTGGGGTCTTATTCGAAGACTTTGGGCAAACCCTTGGGGTTCCACCTATATAATGAGGAGGAGAGGGAGGGGGCAGCCCATGGCTTGGCCGCACCACCCCTGCCCCCTTGAGGCCGGCGCCCATAGCCCCCTCTCCCCAAACCCTAGCCTCCCCTCCTCCACATACAAGCTCCCGCAGCGCATAGGCGAAGCCTGCGGAGTTCTCCACCACCACCGCCACCACGCCGTCGTGCTGCCGGGATTCGAGGAGGATCTACTACTTCCGCTGCCCGCTGGAACGGGAGAAGGACGTCGTCTTCATCAACACCGAACGTGTGACCGAGTACGGAGGTGCTGCCCGATCGTGGCACCGTGATCAAGATCTTCTACGCGCTTTTGCAAGCGGCAAGTGATTGTCTACCGCAGCAATAAGAGCCTACTCTTATAGGCTTTGGAAATCTTCAAGGGTGAGTCTTGATCATCCCCTCGTTGCTCCCGTTTGTAGATTGCATCTTGGCTTGGATTGCGTTCTCGCGGTAGGAATTTTTTTTGTTTTCTATGCAACAAATCCCTACAATGTATCCACCATATCTACCTAGTAGCATTATTTCTATTCCAAGTAATTCATCATGTTTTTATTTATCTTCCAAATTAAATTTTGGCATGAGAAAATTAGTCAGTAAAGCTCTCATGAACTTGATGGCACATTTACTTTCTTGTACTTAATAAAATTGATCATTGTTCCTATATTATGAAGTTTATATGGTTGCAAATTGCAAGTTGGGAGTTAGTATAACCATGCTTTCATGGGGAACACTTTCAACATTGCACTTATTATTTAGTTGATATCATGATCTTTTTCTTATGGCTGCCTATCGATGCGAAATAGAACAGAAACTTGTAAGTCCATGGAGTTTATATACATGTTAGAGAAACGCTGGGTCGCTAACCCAAGCCAAGCATCATTCATGGTGGAAGTTTGCAGCATTCCATATAGTGAGCGTTCCGTGAAGCATTTGTAATAAAAAAAACTATACTCATAGTAAATAAAAAAATTGCTGAGATGCTCACTCTCTGTTTGTCTTGTCATTTTGGTGTGGGATTGCACTTATTTACAAGCGTACTTCCATATCATGGGGCAAGAGGTACCCCTGCTGCGTTCTTTATGATACATGTATACTTACAATGACAAGAACTTATTTGGGACCTAAGTTCAGTAGCATGAGGTGTAGGTACTCGTATTCAAGGGGCATGAGATTTTCAACTTGTGATTTGCAAGCATATAGCTCATTTTTGACTCACATTAACTTTAACCATTCAAGATTCTTATGATGGGGGTAATGAGAGCTCAAAGCTAATAAGTACCATACTTTTTGAAAGATTTTTCAAACTTGTTTATCTTGCATACTCTGCAAAGAGTCTCTCTTTTACTTTTATGTTGAGTCTTCATCTTCTACTTTATGCACCGATTAAGAGAGCATAGTTGTCATTCTTAGTGCAATGTGCATAGTCCCAAAACTATTATTGATTGATTCATGATTGTGGTATTGCTTGTTCTTAAATTATTCGTATCTAGTCACCCTCTGAACTTTGAAGGTGTCCTAGCATTTATGTTATTCCATAAAGTACATGTTGAGTACCACTTTACTATGTTTTCTCTATGCTCATAAACAAACATTTGCTTTCAATGCACTATTATGCATGATCCTTTGCTTGAGTTACTCTTCATGTTATAACATAGTTTTGAATTATATCTATCATGCCTATGTGGAGAAGTACTTTGATCCCATCTCACAATGCTTTACGTGCTTGATTAAGATTGTGTTGGCTTCATGTCACCTCAAAAATTATTTTGTTATCACTTACCTACTCGAGGACGAGCATGAGTTAAGCTTGGGGATGCTTGATACGTCTCAAACGTATCTATATTTTTTGATGCTCCATGCTTGTTTTACACCAATTTTTACATGTTTTGTTTACATTTTGTTGCACTTTTACATGATTTCCGGCACTAACCTATTGACAAGATGCCACAACGTCAGTTCCCTATTTTCTGCTGTTTTTGGTTTCAAAAAAGTTGTACAAGAAACATTCTCGGAATTGGACGGGACAAAAGCCGAAGTCAATATTTCTCTGTAATGAAGACAGAGACCGAAGGGGGAACGAACAAGCGCCAGGGGCAGCTAGGCCAACCCTAGGTGCGGCCCAGGCCCTGGTCACGCCTAGGGGTGGTGTAGCCCCACCAGGGCTCCACCGACCTCGCCCTTCCGCCTATTTATTCACGATCTCGAGAAAACCCCAGACACCCGAGCCCCTATCCATGAAAGGTTTCATCGCGGCCGCCATCGCAGAACCCATCGGGGGGGTTTGAAGCTCTTCGGCACCCCGGAGGAAATCATCGCTCGAGGCATCTACATCGCCATGCCCGCCTCCGAAGTGATGTTGAGTAGTTCATCCCTGGACTATGGATCCATAGCAGTAGCTAGATGGTTGTCTTCTCCAATTTGTGCTTCATGTATAGATCTTGTAAGCTGTCCTAGATGATCAAGATCATCATTATGTAATCCTACATGTTGTGTTTGCTGGGATCCGATGAATATTGTGTACTATGTTGAGGTCGATTATATATTCATGTCATATGTTATTTGTGATCTTGCATGCATGCTCTCCGTTGCTAGTAGAAACTCTGGCCAGGTCGATACTTGTGACTCCAAGAGGGGGTATTTATGCTCGATGGTAGGTTCATACCTCTAGTTTTCTAGGAGAGTGACAATAACTTCTAAGATTGTAGATGTGTTGTTGCTAACCGGAAGGTGAATTTTTAGTCATAGACGCAGTTGGAGTACGTTCTATGTATCATGTTGTAATGCCCAATCAAATCTCATAGTAATCATCTTGTCATGTATGTTCGATTTTCTGTCAATTACCCAGCTGTAATTTGTTCACCCAACATGCTATCTATATTTATGGTGAGACACCTCTAGTGAACTGTGGACCTCGGTCCTTTTTCCTTAATATTGATAAATTCAACCACTACAATCCTGATCTGTTACTTACTGCAATTCATGTTCTCTTTAATTGTTGCAAACATCTCCTTCCATTCGATACGTCTAATCCTTTGTGTTCATTAAACCGGTGAGATAGACAACCTCACTGGAAGTTGTGGCAAATTACTTTGGTTGTGTTGTGTGCAGGTTCCACGTTGTTGCTGACGCCGGCAGTGCGCCCTGTCGCTAGTCAGTTAGAAACACCTTCAGAAATCACGCCTTTCTCCTACTGGTCGATAAACCTTAGTTTCTTACTGAGGGAAAACTTGCTACTGTGCTCATCATACCTTCCTCTTGGGGTTCCCCAACAGTGTGAAGTCTGTGTAACGATAAGCACCATCAACCCCTGGAACGGGGAGAAGGACGTTGTCATCAACACCGTACGTGTGACCAAGTAAGGATGTGTTGCCCGATTAATGTAGCACTGGAGGGATCTTCTCGCTCTTGAGAGCGGAAGTGATCGACTGCATCAACCACGAGTACAACCTCGTTAACGCTTAGCGATCTACAAGGGTATGTAGATCTGATCTTGTTGCTACCATCTAGTAGATTAGATCTTGGCTTTTCTCCTGGATTGAATCTTGGTTTATTCGTTCTCGTGGTAGGAATATTTTTTATTTTCTATGCTACGAACCCTACACCCTCGTCCTCCTCATCCTCTTCATCTCCGCCCTCTTTGTCCTCGTCCTCGTCGTCCTCCACCCCCTCCTCGTCCTCCCCCTCCTCCTCTTCCTCACCACCGGTGCCCTCGAATTCGAGCGGGCCCCTACGGCCAGTGAACGGGGCTCGGTCCACACCGGGGCCTGGCTCGCGATGGGGCGCTTGGTCGTACGCCGGGAGTAGAACACAGTGTTGGGATTGAAGCCGTCATGCGGCAGTGTATCCTCGTACCGCGGCGACAAGTTGGGTGTTACGCACCCGGGAGTGGCATAGGAGCCGTCGTTGTTGAAAGTGCATGGAGCCCCCATGTGTGGTTTTGGTAATTAATGACAATCCCTATGGACTAATGTTTGCATTGAGTTATATTTGTAGGTGTTGTCCATAGGAAATGCTTGAACCATTTGTTGTCTTCAAGGTTGCAATAAGAAGAAATTGATGAAGAATATCAAGTGTCAAGTATGTCTTGAAGATGAATATGAAGTGATCTCTCAAGTTATTTCAGGACATCAACATGATGAAGAATGAAGAAATGAAGTGCAAGTGAAGATGAGCCAACTCGAAGTGATCATAAGCTTGAAGCTTGCCATGAAGAAATGCTTGAACCATATGTTGGCTTCAAGGTTGCAAGAATAAGAAATTGATGAATGATATCAAGTGTCAAGTATGTCTTGAAGATGAAGATGAAGTGAGCTCTCAAGGTTAACTTCAAGACATCAACGAATTGAAGTGCAAGTTCAAGATGAGCCATCTCGAAGAGATCCTTTGCTTGAGTCTTGCCATCCTTATGGTGATCATGGATATGTGAAGATGCAGAAGAAGAAGCTCTCCCATGGTGGATTATGGGGGAGCAATCCATATGGTGATCATGGATATGTGAAGATGCGCCGAAGAAGAAGCTCTCCCATGGTGGATTATGGGGGAGCAATCCACAAGACTTCGTCAAGCAAGCACAATCAAGAAAGGCGTTCCATCTTGTTGAGGTCAAGATCATCGTCATCGAGCTCAAGTGGAATGCGCAAGTATAAGGTTTGCTCTTGATAGGGTTTCTTTCTCACCGGTCTCATAGTGTAGTTGGAGACCGGTTTATAGTTTAGTTGCCGTACTATCAAGAGGGCTCTCGAGTGAGTAACTCGATCATATCGTTCGGAGAGAGCTCAAACCTTTGCATCCTTGCATCATCTTTCTTGGTTGTTATTTGGACCTTATACATGTGATGTTTTAGAGCTTGTGCTTATTCTCATGACAAGCTCTAGTTCATCGAAAACGGATTTCGCATAGATCACTTGTTGCGTTTTCGAATTTGGTTCATCATAATTCTTGGTTGTTATTTGGATCTTATCCATGTGATGATTTAGAGCTTGTGCTTATTCTCATGACAAGCTCTAGTTCATCAAGAATGGTTTTTGCACGGGCAACTTGTTGCATTTTCAAGGATGGAGGTTTTACCGGTATGTACTTTTTTGATAGGTCAAACTTTTCATCATTTATTTCTATCCTCCCTTGTTTTACTATGATGGTTCCCTGCATGATCTTGTAGAGCTTGTTCCTAGCTTCAAAATAAGCACAAGATCATCAAAATCGGAGTCCGGATGCTAAAGTTAAGCCCGTTTCAGTTTACTGTCTCTGCCAGTTTTCAAGGGGGCGGAAAATCCGGGCCGGATTTTTTGCAAATATCCGCCCCCCCCCCCCCCAAAATCGGCTAAGGACTTTCTGGCGATGCTCACTGGATAGGGGCAGGACTTTTGTTCCCCAAGGCCGGATTTTCCGGGGGGGGATTTTCCTGCCCCAACTTAGGCCGGAATATTCGGCCCTCGTTTTGTCCTAACGGCTCGATTTTCTGGGGGGGGGGGGTATAAATACCCACTTCTTCCTCCTTGGGCTGGTGCTTCTCTCACTCTCTCTCTCCTCCATTGTTGAACTAGAGAAGCTTGCTTTTTCTCTCAATCCCTCCATGATTCTTGCCCCCATTTGAGGGAAAAGAGAGAGGAGATCTAGATCTATATTTCTACCAATCAAATCCATCTCTTTGTGAGTGGAACCCTCTAGATATTGATCTTGGTGTTCTTTGTGAATTCCTTTGTTCTTCCTCTCTTATTCCCCCAATAGCTTTTGTAGCTTTGTTGGAATTTGAGAGAGAAGGACTTGAGCATCTTTGTGGTGTTCTTGCCATTGCATTTGGTGCATCGGTTTGAGTTCTCCACGGTGATTCATGGTGGTGAAAACAAGAAGGTTGTTACTCTTGGGTTCTTGGAACCCTAGACGGATTCTAGGCCTTTGTGGCGATTTATTGGGAGCCTCCAATTAAGTTGTGGATGTGTGCCCCAATCTTTGTGTAAGGTCCGGTTTCCGCCTCGAAGGAAATCCCTTAGTGGAACCGTGACCTAGGCCTTTGTGGCGAGGGTCACCGGAGATTTAGGTGAGGCGCCTTCGTGGCGTTCGGTGTGTGGTGTGAGTACCGCATCTTGGGGTGAGGCCTTTGTGGCATTGGTGTGCATCGAGCAACCACACCTCAAGGTGAGCCTCTTGTGGCGTCCGGGAGCACTAAGCCACCGCACCTCTCCAACGGGGATTAGCACTCGCAAGAGTGTGAACTTCAGGATAAATCTTCATCTCCCGCGTGCCTCGGTTATCTCTATACCCGAGCTCTTTACTTATTCACTTTACCTTGTGATAGTCATCGTGCTTGAAGTTATATATATCTTGCTATCACATAAGTTGCTTGTATTGCTTAACATAAGTTGTTGGTGCATATAGGTGAACCTTTGCTTAGTATATAGGCTTTGGGATTGCCAAAGTAAACGCTAGTTTTATTCCGCATTTGTTAAGCCCATCTCGTAAAAGTTTAAATCGCCTATTCACCCCCCTCTAGGCGACATCCGTGTCCTTTCAGTTGTAGAAGGCAGATGCCGACGGGGATACCACTCCCGGAATGTACGCTGGCCCCAACGTACTCCATGGGCTCGCGTTGGTAGCCGTGATACACGCGGCTAGCGCGTGCTTGTGCGCACGCGCCGCCACCGACTTCTTCTCCAGCTGCGCCGCCTGCCGCCCCTTCCGCCGTCGACAGTTTGCGGCGCAGGTAGTCTTGGTCCCACTGATCGTCGGTCTAGCCTTCCGGCTTCTTCTTCGCAGCCGGCGCCTTCCGCGGCTTCGCGAAGGGCGGCCCTTTCGTCTCATTGCCCGGCGGCTTGGTGGCCGCTTTCTTGGCCACTTTTTGGTTCCTATCGGCAGCGCCATGGAGGGAGAAATGAATCGGCGGGATAGGTGGTGAAATCTGTTGGGAGGGAAGAAATGCACGGCGGGATGTGGCGGGAGAGGGGTGATGTGGCGGGAGAGGCGTGATGTGGCGGGAGAGGGGGTCGAATTTTTATGTGTCGATGACGCGTCGGTCCAGCATCTCCGCGGCTCGCTTTTCGTTGTGTCATGCGTTCCTAGAGCGTCCCCTATGAAGCAGGAACGGGCTCGGGGCGCGGACACCGTATGTCCGTATTGGGTCGCCCCGGACGGAAGGAGCCTTTGGGGCGCATGGCTTAAAATGAAATTTCGTCTGACGCGCCCCAAATCCCTTTGGGGGACGCAGCTGGAGATGCTCTAAACTCTGGTGGGCACGAGATGCCACTGCCCTTTTAACTATCCAAGCACAGGTTGGTTCTCGCCGACTCTTGAAAGTCTATGACCTAATCTCGACGAATCATCTTGAGCTTCCATAACCGCAGGTTCATCTGTTTCCTAGCTAGTCTATGTACGTCCCAAAACACTAATTAAAAAATCGATTTTTAGGAAACTGATATTTTGGAAATTGATATTCCTGGGCCATGAATAACTGAATTTTAGGAAACTGAATACTAATATGCATGTAGTCCTTTATGTTTCCGCGTTATTCATGTACGTCCCAAAAAAACACTTTCCTAGTAGCTATAAATTGACGTTCCTTACGAGAGTGGTCAGGGGAAATTGTCCGGCAGGTTCTTCAGAAGATGTTTTCCTGAGATTCCGTAAGATAGCCGGTGAGGTTGCCTGTCCGATATATACGATGCAGCGGCCAAGGCCAGACCAAGATCGTCAAACGAGCTGGACACCAGGCCTCCTCGATCAGCTTAGAGAAAACAAAAAATCACACATGGGCAGTCAGCCGATGACCGGGATGGTGGACGACGTCGAGAGTCATGGTCCCGGTACGGAGACAGGGGACAACGATAGGAGGCAAGCCAGAAAGATCAAGTTCATGTCGGTCCTCGTCTCTGTCGTCGTGATCGCGGCTGCGTGCATCATGGCCATGTGCTTGTACTACATGCCCGACGAGCGGTACTCCGTCGCCATAGACTCGGCCTCGGTTCTAGACCACAGGACGTTCAACCTCACCCTCGTCGTGTGAACCGAGGCATAGCCCGGTGGTTGGGATGGGCTGATGCATCCCCGCCCGTCCAGGTTCGAGTCTCCGTACTCGCAACTTGGTGTTGTACACACAATCACTTCTAGTAAAATCACAGCGCTTTGGATTTCTTCCCCTTAAAGCCAAACATTTTTCACCCTCGTCGTCGCCTCCCGAAGCCATGGCGCCAAGGCGTGCATCTACCCCGGCATGTACGTGGAGGTGTTCTACCGTGGCGTCCAGGTCGCGTCCACCGACGCCGGCAAGATGCCAAAGACGTGCGCCAGGCCACGGAAACTGGCGGAGCTACCCATCATAGCCTGGGTGGCCGGGACACCCGTGCTGGATGCGGAGGCAGCGGTGTTTGACTTCAAATGGCACGCCCAGGCCAGCTCCTACTGGCAACGCGGGGAAAGCTGCACCGAGTCACGGGCGTGGGACTGCAAGGGCGGTCGTGTCGGCGGCACTGCAGTGCCCTGCAATTCTCCCAAGAATACTAGGCAATGTATCTATACGAGCTAGAAGATTCAGCCATCTTGATTGCACGCTTTGGCATATGTTTACCAAGGAGTATAATTAGTTTTTATTATCCTTTGTTTTACTTAGCACTTTTGCTTCAATGCGACCTCCTCCTCTCCAAACTTTCAACACATTAAAGGCTGAGATCGATGAAACTCATGAAGTGTTTTTTTAGATGTGTCTTTGCCTATGATGGCTCTTGTTTTGTTCCGTTCGGTGGGCTGCAGGGTCTAAGTTAGGGCTGGGAAAAAGCATGCATAGTTGCGGACGATGGTGAAGCCCGCGGGTGTCGTCACCTTCTTGAACGTGTCGTCGAGTCCCTATTTGCTCCACCCCATCCCGGACACCAGTATAAATCCTTGATGCAGTTGTTGGATCAGGCACCGGTGGCACTTCGGTGTCATCCCCTTGTTCGATGCATTGCTGAGGTTGTCTCGGGAGTCCCGAGACGGCAGCTAGAGTCAAAGGTGCGCACTACCTAGAGCGTGTGACTTCCGAGCGCTATGTACACTTTGCTGGTGCATTAAGAAGTGAGATCCAAACAAATAAGAAAGTGCCGATATTATTGTTCAAGTTGGTCACACCATATCACTGTTCCTGAAGTATGATTCTGTGACATTTTAAGATTTTATCATCAAATAAACAGGATAGCATTTGACCCACATATAATTCTCTAGCAAAATTATTTTAACTGTTAGAGACACTACGTAAATCCACATCATCAAAATTATTTTAACTGTAGATCTATAATTAAAAGAGCTTACATAACATATACCAGCATATATTTTGGACCTACGCAGTATCTCATGTTTGACACGGACATGTCTCTATCCTAAAAGGAGTCTAAAAGCATTACTTTATACGCACGTAATTAGTTCTATTAGATTCTAGCTCTATTTCTTTTTTTCATGTAGCACTTTCATGTTTCAAAAATAACGTTAAGTCTAATTAATTTCCAATTCATGCACTAGACTAATTTAAATATTATTTTTCTTAAGTTTAACGTTAATATAAATGTACTACATTCTTTTCAAGACATCAGTTTACAGAGATGCACAACCGACTTTTCCCATAATTATACCTAAACCACATCATCGTTATTATTTTAGAGATTTGATCTGTGATTTAGCGAGCAATTACCTAAGTTTATTAAACCATAATTTATGTACATGTATAGCCGGACATTAACGTGTCAAAGAAAAAAACACCAATATAACCTGGTGTGGACAGTATATCCACTCACGGTTAGCCAAATAAACCAATCCATTCATCCGGTCTCCTAGCACATAGCGCCGTGGGTGTTCTTTGTTGGCCAATCTCATAGGTTAAGTTGATCGTTGTTGGGTAAGCTAGCACCACAGATTAAATACTCCATCAACATGTTGGCATGGTGATTTTATTGGAGTAGCACATTTCGCCTTGGTAATGAAGCATCAGATACGATCTATCCAGCTGCCCAAGGGCACAACGAGCTACCCATTGATGCATATATCCACCTGCTACTCTACTAGCTAGCTAGCCTTGTTCTTGCGTGTTCAGCCAAACGCCATCTTGCATATAGATCGACGGGTGGTGGCCATGCTGCCGCTCATCACCGCCATTGTCCGGCGGCACAACATGTTCGGTCGATAGCCGTTTTTGCATACAGATCGGCAGACGGTGACCAGGCTGCCACCCATCGACACTAATGTACGATGGCATGTTGTCTCTCCCCTCTCGCGTGCAAATAGGTTTTTTTCATCAACGAGGAGAAAAATCTTTATACAAGGTTTCAATCCAATCATCTCTCATGAAAAAAAACATCAAGTATTGTGCGGTGGATATCCAAAACAAGAAGGACACATTAATTCTTGATAATAGACACATCGTTCAAACCTTCCGCACAATATGGATACACACGTTGAATTGTGTATTCCTTGTCAAAGTGTTCAACTATATTTTCATACGAGTATTGGCGCCGACAACGGCGGGACGGGAGGCGGTCGGATTGGCGGCGATAACTCGGCCCCTCCCCCCCGCCGTATTCCGCACGGAGGCTGAGCGGCGGAAATGGAACCACTCGGTGGGTGCGCGAAAGCGGAGCGTGCGCCGCTGGAGAAACTGGAGGCTGACGCCGTCGAGGAAGCTAGCCCACTACACCAATAGCGGCGAGGGCTCTTCCTTCGTCGCATGGGGTCGTTTCCTTGCGCTACCCGTCTACGAGAGCAACATGGAGGAGGTGGCGCCGGCGCACACCGTCTTTACCTTGGCGGACTACGTCTTCAACGATGAGGAGGAGGCGACGATGATCCAACATGTCACCGTCATTTCGGAAGCCGAGGTGCGCGCACGCTTCCGCCGCGAGGAGGCGGACGCCGTCCGTCAGGTGCGCGCGCGTACGAGCTGAGGCGGTGCAGAAGGAGGTCACCATCCGCCATGTGAAGCAGGAGGTCGTCAATCTCGACTCCGAGTAGCTCGCCGATGGCGGCATCCTCCGCCGCGCGTAGAGGCCCCGGTAGGGCCGATAAATATCTAAGCGCGGGGGAGGCTGATCTATATGTAATGTATTTTGTGATCACAACTATGCAATTCGAATTTCACTTGTCTGAACTTGTTTGCGATGATCAGTTTGACCGTCATATTTGAACTTTGTTTTTTTTCGGTTCCGAATACGGGTGCTGTTCTGCGCCACCTCCGAATCCACTTAAAAATTGATTTTTTGATTTTCAGGAGATTGAATTTCCGTTTTTCAGTTTCGTCTGTTTAAGGTGTCTGTTAGAGATGCTCTAAAGTTATTTTGTGGTAACGCCCGGCCCATGTTTCTTATTCTTCCTTTTTCTTCTTCTTTCTCCAGACCCGTACGGTAGCAACATAGATATATCATGATGGCTGCTAGAGATGTTTTCAATTCTGAAGAAGCAGCACTACAGGAATCAGGTGAAAACCGGACGGGTCTGGACTCTGGAGAAAGAAGACCGACAGGTGCCCACGGCAGAACAGCTGCCGTCGGTATACGATCTGTTGAAATATTGGGCCCATTTTTAGTGGCCCAAATTAGATTTCAGTTTTCCTATAAATCTCAAAGCCCACATAGTGGCAGCCTTGTGAGTTTGAGCCCAAGTTGGTGGCAGCTCACTAGGGAGTGGCAAGAGGTGGGAGTTTAGTCCCACATGGAAAGTTGGGAGGAAGTTAGACCACCTTATAAGGTGGGTTGTTCCACCACTAGTAAGTGAGTGAGAATAGGAGTGCTACACGCGCGCTCCTCCTCGCTCGTCTCGTCTCGACTCGACTCGACGCACGCCGCGCTCGTGGTGAGTGGATTGAGCCTCGAGCCGAGACTTTCCTTACTTTTTGCAGCTCAGGAAAACGAACAGTCGCAGTTAGTCGGTTCGGGTCGCTCCCGTACCGTGGGGTATCTGTAACCGACTCGAACGTTCGTGCTCCTAGGGTTTCCCGAGCCTATATAATCTCCTGCCCGGCTACCGCAGAAACATATCCAATACACGAGGCGAGCCGACGTGCATCGGCGAACGGGAGAGCAGGTCTCCGGAACCACTCGTCCTTGCGATCCTGTACGGGAGAGGGCGAATTAGGTTTTTGGGAAGCGCTCTGCGCGACTGCTCAACCTCTTCATCACGGGTCGTCTTCCGTCCAAGTCGGGCGGTGCTGCCTACCGTCGTCTTCAGCGTCATCTACTTCGACCCGTCGTCCCCGTCGTCAACAACGTTGTCATCAACAACGTTACTGCTGCGACATCATCTGCTACACCTCCACCAGATCGGTACGTGCGACATATCTCGATCTGTTTAGCGATGGATGTTGTACTGTTTGCTATGCTACTGTTCATGTTGATCACTACATCTAGTATGTTCGAGTTTCACATGTTAGTAGTTACTGTCGTCATGCTTAATATTCTGGAATTAATCATGGAAATTGTGCCTAATTATCCAACAATCCAAAAACCTAATTGTAGGCAATTTCCTGAGTTAACAATGGCTGGTGCACTGAGGCCGGATAAGTTTACCGGTGTGCACTTTAAGAGGTGGCAGGTTAAGGCCACGCTCTGGCTTACTCATCTGAAAGTGTTCGAAGTTAGTGATGGTTTACCTGAAGGAACTATATCTGACCAAGATCAGAACAAGTTCAAGGAAAACAATACTCTCTTCGTCGGATGCGTTCTGAGTATTCTTGCTGATCGTCTGTGTGATGTGTACATGCACATAACAGATGGTAAAGAGCTCGGGATGCACTGAATGCTAAATTCGGTGCAACCGATGCATGAACGTACATCATGGAGAGCTTCCATGACATCAGGATGGTAAACAACCGTTCTGTAGTCGAACAAGCTCATGAGATACAATGCATTGCGAAAGAGCTCGAACTCCTTAAGTGTGCCTTACCTGACAAGTTTGTGGCTGGATGCATTATTGCTAAGTTGCCTCCTTCATGGAGGAACTTTGCCACAACCCTCAAACACAAGAGACAGGAGATATCAGTTGAAAATCTGATAGCGTCTCTTGATGTTGAGGAGAAAGCTCGGGCTAAGGATAATACTGAGAAAGGAGAGGGTCAGTCTAGCGCCAACATGGTGCAGAAGAAACCCTACAGCAAGAACAAAGGGAATAACAAGCCCTCCTTCAATAAGCCTATGAAGACTACAACCTTCAAGAAGAAGAAGATGATAAACAAAGCAGATCTGAGCTGCTTTGCATGTGGAGAGACTGGCCACTTTTCTAAGGACTGTCCAGAGAGGGCAGACCGCAAGAAAAAGGCGAGACAAGTCAACACGGTGACCGCTAGCAATGCTGATGGGTACGGTAATCTCTTTACTGTTCTTTCGGTATTTCAATCTCCATGTTGGTGGATTGATACAGGTGCTAATGTTCATGTGTGTGCTGACATATCCATGTTCACTTCTTACCAGGTCGCCCGGGATTCTTCCGTCTTGATGGGGAATGGGTCACATGCTTCTGTTCGTGGTGTTGGCACGGTAGATCTGAAGTTCACTTCGGGAAGATCGTGCAGCTGAGGAACGTGCAGCATGTCCCTACTATGAACAAGAATCTCGTTAGCGGCTCCCTTCTATGCAGAGATGGGTTTAAGGTTGTTTTAGAGTCGAATAAAGTAGTTGTTTCCAAGTTTGGACAATTTATTGGTAAAGGCTATGAGTGCGGAGGCTTGTTCCGCTTTTCGCTTTCTGATTTCAGTAATAAGTCTGTGAACCATATTTGTGGCAATGTTAGTGATGATACCAGTGTTTGGCATTCTCGTTTATGTCACATTAATTTTGGTTTAATGTCTCGGCTATCCAGTTTAAGTTTAATTCCGAATTTCACCATTGCCAAAGGTTCTAAGTGCCATAGTTGTGTGCAATCAAAGCAACCTCGGAAGCCTCACAAGGCGGCCGAGGAGAGAAACTTGGCACCTCTAGAACTCATACATTCTGATCTATGCGAGATGAATGGTGTGTTGACAAAAGGTGGAAAGAGATATTTCATGACATTGATTGATGATGCGACTAGATTTTGCTATGTTTATTTGTTGCGAACTAAAGATGAAGCTTTAGACTACTTTAAAATTTATAAGGCCGAAGTTGAAAATCAACTAGAGAGAAAGATCAAGCGTCTTAGGTCGGATCGTGGTGGCGAATATTTTCCTAAAATCTTTGATGAATTCTGTGAGGAACATGGCATTATTCATGAGAGGACGCCTCCCTATTCACCCCAATCAAACGGGGTTGCCGAGAGGAAAAACCGCACGCTGACTGACTTGGTGAATTCCATGTTAGCCACTGCTGGTTTATCAAAGGCATGGTGGGGGGAGGCTTTGTTGACTTCATGTCATGTCCTGAATAGAGTTCCTAACAAGAATAAAGATAAAACCCCTTACGAGGAGTGGGCTGGGAGAAAACCATCACTTTCGTATTTGCGCACATGGGGATGTTTGGCGAAAGTCAATATTCCAATTACTAAGAAGCGCAAACTTGGACCAAAGACAGTGGATTGTATCTTTCTAGGTTATGCTCCGCGGAGTGTAGGATATAGATTTTTAGTAGTTCAATCCGAGGTACCTGATATGCATGTTGATACTATTATGGAATCTCGTGATGCAACATTTTTTGAGAATATGTTTCCTATGAAAGATATGCATAGCATTGCTAGAATTTCTACTGAGATAATTCCTGAGTCCAGTACATCTAATGAGTATTTTGAACAATCACATGAGAATGTTACTGAGAAGGATGACAATGAAGCTCCTAAACGGAGCAAGAGACGAAGGATTGAAAAATCCTTTGGTGATGATTTCATTGTGTACCTTGTGGATGATACTCCCACGTCCATTGCAGAGGCATATGCATCTCCAGATGCAGATGACTGGAAAGAAGCTGTCCATAATGAGATGGACTCGATTCTTTCTAATGGAACTTGGGAGCTATCAGAACGACCCCATGGATGCAAGCCTGTGGGCTGCAAATGGGTGTTCAAGAAGAAGCTAAGACCTGATGGTACTATTGAAAAGTACAAGGCGCGGCTTGTAGCGAAAGGCTACACACAGAGAGAAGGCGAAGATTACTTCGACACCTATTCACCTGTCGCTAGACTTACCACCATTCGAGTACTACTATCCATGGCTGCCTCCTATGGTCTTATCGTTCATCAAATGGACGTAAAGACAGCTTTCCTTAATGGAGAGTTGGAAGAGGAAATCTATATGGATCAGCCTGATGGGTTTGTAGTAAAAGGTGAAGAAAGAAAGGTGTGCAAGTTGTTGAAATCTTTATATGGCCTGAAACAAGCACCTAAGCAATGGCATGAGAAGTTTGACAGAACTTTAACTTCTGTAGGCTTTGTTGTCAATGAGGCTGACAAGTGCGTTTACTATCGCCATGGTGGGGGCGAAGGTGTTATACTATGTTTGTATGTGGATGATATTCTGATCTTTGGTACAAACATGAAAGTAATACACGAGGTCAAGTCTTTCTTGTCAAAGAGCTTTGATATGAAAGATCTGGGAGAAGCTGATGTGATTCTGAACATCAAGCTGATTAAGAACGAGAGTGGGATTACTCTAACGCAATCTCATTATGTTGAGAAGATCTTGAGCCGGTTCGGCTATATTGATAGCAAGCCTTCTTCAACACCTTATGATCCCAGTGTGACACTACGCAAGAACCGGAGGATTGCCATAGATCAATTGAGATATTCTCGGATCATTGGCTCACTCATGTACTTAGCGAGCGCGACTAGACCCGACATCTCTTTTGCTGTTAGCAAGTTGAGTAGGTTCATGTCAAACCCGGGTACTGATCATTGGCATGCACTTGATAGGGTCATGCGCTACCTATGTGGTACAATGAGTTATGGGATTCACTATTCAGGGCACCCAGCTGTGCTTGAAGGATATAGTGATTCGAATTGGATCTCAGATGTAGCTGATCTGTACGCCACAAGTGGGTATGTATTTACCTTTGGAGGTGGCGCAGTGTCATGGAGATCTTGTAAGCAAACCATATTGACGAGGTCAACTATGGAAGCAGAACTAACTGCTTTAGACACAACCACTGTTGAATCAGAATGGTTGCGTGAGCTCTTGATGGACTTGCCTGTGGTTGAAAAACCTGTTCCGGCAATCCTTTTGAATTGTGACAATCAAACTGTAATTGTCAAAGTGAACAATTCTAAGGATAACGCGAAATCATCAAGACACGTCAAGAGACGTTTGAAATCTGTCAGGAAATTGCGAAACTCCGGAGTAATAACTGTTACATATATTCAAACAGACAAAAACCTGGCAGATCCCTTTACAAATGGACTATCACGTAATGTGATAGAAAGTGCATCGAGGGAGATGGGTTTGAGACCCGTTGATGTTACGCCATAGTGGTAACCCAACCTTTGTGATCGGAGATCCCGTGAATTAGGACCTGGGAAGAACAAACTAGTGGTTTAATTGAGGAGAGTATTATGTAACCCTCTCTATGTGAAGATGCACAACTCTTAGTTGCTGTAAGGCAGGTTGGCAACAAGCCTTAATGTGTTTATGTTGGCTATTTTAGCAAAGATGCTGTCCTACAGAGCATTCTTGAAATAACACACCTATATGAGTCCGATTGTTAAACGTCGCAATCTATGAGATTTGGGTGATCTCTAGTAAACTCATGAAGAGACCATGAAGTATGACGCATATGCTTCACCCGCGGGGTAGGCTACTGGCAGCCATGTACTGGTCATGACTTTGAGTGAAACCCTGTTCACGCAAAACTTGCAATTCAAGGCTTAGTCCATTGTTCAAGTGTGAGTGGATGTAGCTTAAGGTTCTAGGCGGAAGTTCAACTTAACAGTCTCCGCTGAAACACTGGTATATAAACAAGCAGCGAGTATTGATAAATCTCTAAATGGGGATTTGAGATCTGGTGGGGGATTGTTGAAATATTGGGCCCATTTTTAGTGGCCCAAATTAGATTTCAGTTTTCCTATAAATCTCAAAGCCCACATAGTGGCAGCCTTGTGAGTTTGAGCCCAAGTTGGTGGCAGCTCACTAGGGAGTGGCAAGAGGTGGGAGTTTAGTCCCACATGGAAAGTTGGGAGGAAGTTAGACCACCTTATAAGGTGGGTTGTTCCACCACTAGTAAGTGAGTGAGAATAGGAGTGCTACACGCGCGCTCCTCCTCCTCCTCGCTCGCTCGTCTCGTCTCGACTCGACTCGACTCGACACGTCACGACGCGCGCCGCGCTCGTGGTGAGTGGATTGAGCCTCGAGCCGAGACTTTCCTTTTTGCAGCTCAGGAAAACGAACAGAGTCCTAGACGGACGCGTCGCAGTTAGTCGGTTCGGGTCGCTCCCGGATCGTTGGCTATCTGTAACCGACTCGAAACGTTCGTGCGACGTGGCCGTGGCCCATGTTGCCTAGGGTTTCCCGAGCCTATATAATCTCCTGCCCGGCTACCGCAGAAACATATCCAATACACGAGTTAGGGTTTCCACCTCTCTCTGCTTGCGCCGCCATCGTAGCCTACTCCATCCCGCGAGCCGACGTGCATCGGCGAACGGGAGAGCAGGTCTCCGGAACCACTCGTCCTTGCGATCCTGTACGGGAGAGGGCGAATTAGGTTTTTGGGAAGCGCTCTGCGCGACTGCTCAAGCTCTTCATCACGGGTCGTCTTCCGTCCAAGTCGGGCGGTGCTGCCTACCGTCGTCTTCAGCGTCATCTACTTCGACCCGTCGTCCCCGTCGTCAACAACGTTGTCATCAACAACGTTACTGCTGCGACATCATCTGCTACACCTCCACCGCCACCTCCACCAGATCGGTACGTGCGACATATCTCGATCTGTTTAGCGATGGATGTTGTACTGTTTGCTATGCTACTGTTCATGTTGATCACTACATCTAGTATGTTCGAGTTTCACATGTTAGTAGTTACTGTCGTCATGCTTAATATTCTGGAATTAATCATGGAAATTGTGCCTAATTATCCAACACGATCACGATCACGTAATTGGTACCTCGTCCTGACGACTTCCAATCGCGTCTCTCGCATGGGTGCACACTCCTGGTGAATGAGCTCGGGACTATGAGTCTATGGGCACTTTCCTAGCACCGGCTACACTTACAACCGATCGATATGTCTCACTTGTTCTAGGCCAAACATGAGTGGCAGGCCCCAAACAACGGCAACGACAGTCCCGCCTTTGTAGCCACTTCTGGAACCAGTAACACTGGTACGGGCACAGGGCAAATGAGAGCGCCGGTCGTCTGCACCGCTCCCGCCACCAGGGTCAGCATCTACTCAATCGTGGATCGCTTTATGGGTTGAGTGACTTAGGCCCTAGGCCACCAGTCTTGGCATGTCTTGCACCGGCGAGCCACTAGGGAAGCCATGGGCTATGGTTGAGTTCTTTGGCTACCTCCAATGTCTCAAGTCCTAGAATAGTGAGGCGTGCTATCATACTTCTGTTTCCCTCAAAGAACTAAACAAGCTATAAATAGTGTTACAGTCATACACATTGTCACTTAATTAGGTTTTCATCACACATTTTTACGGTACTATATATAAGTGAGAGGGAAAAAAATAAGAAAGTGATGATTTCATTGTTCTAGTCCGGTCACATCAAATAAGTGTTCTCCAAGTATGCCCTTCACTCATATTTACCAGTTGATGCACAGTAATTAACAATTTACTACTTTTTATCTAACAAACTTAAGTGTGACCCTTATATTTCCATTGATGTTGTTAAAACTACCATTATTATTTTTATATATAATCCTTTTATAAACTATAAATTTTATGGTGTCATTTTTTTGAAAGAAATGCAGTAGGGAAAGCTCCTATAGCGATTTTTTTAATTTTAAATAATTAAAACCCAAAATATACGTCATTTGGAGACTTGAATCTTTGTGGCTAGGTTGTACATCCACTCCCCTAGCTCACTTCTTATTTTTGTAGTGTCATTGAGGTGAAACCATGACAAACAAGCAACACCATGACGAACATTGATTCAGCTGGGAATGGTAATCGACGCTGCTTTGCCAACATGCAACCATCACATATTTGATCCACTTGCTCCCGTAGTGGCCTCCCCTTGAACAAGCCTTCGGCTGGTAGTGAACGGAGTGAACGAAAATTTACATGATCATACCTCATATGCCACAGCGCTAAGAGGTCTCCTTTGCGTGCGTAGTAGGCACTGGTTCAACATGGCTTATGTTCAGAATGTACATCCTATTTCTTGTTTTGTTCACTTTAACTAACAACTTCCGATGTTGATCCAGCACAGCCATGACTCCATCTTCTGCCGAGTATTTGCAACCGATTTCATCCAGTTCTAATGATGTTACTCTTAATTAGCCTCGGAATGAAATGAACATCCGACAGTAGTCGGTGCTCTTCGGTGTGGCTTTGACATAGCAATGAGCCACGCCCACAAATCTCTACTGCTGATCCATCTCCGAAACGGACTCTGACCTTGATGGCTCGATCAATCTCATGTATCCAAGTACCACGATGTCTCGCGGTCACTTGTAAGATTTGGCACCACTTTCTCTAAATTGAGAAAAATTGCCCTTCTGGGAAAAAAAGGGCTGGATCTCCCTCTTCCTTTCTGGCAAGATTTATTTTCTCTCTCCCTTTGGATCCGGGCAATCAGACTGAAAATGACCCTTTTCATTATAGTACATGAAATTTTTCTCCATGGATATATAGAAAAACCCATGTTGCTTATTTGGTCACAGAAATAGTGTTCTCAGATTGGAGAAATGCAGTAGAGGTACACATTGTTTGTATTCTGTCTTCATCTTCCCCTTTTAGAAATCATTGCATGATTTATCATATTCTATATTGCATATGTTCAGCCCATTCTTTCTAAATCTACCAAAGCTAATGTGTCGCAAGAGAAGAAAGTGCAAGCCATTGCCCAAGAGTTGGCCAAATTAACCTCGGACTCGCACATTTTTGCAGCAATTCTTACAAACAAGAAACTAGTACATGACGATTCACTTCAAAATGTATCTCATACATCTATGTGCATGCACATTCTCAATCATCAAAGACCGCAGTGAAAACTTTTATAGATAAAGGAAGTATATTAATATCGAGAGATACAAATGACATCATGCCTCTACAACAACGCAATACCATAATGGTAGTACTGATGCACACATCCAAAAAAAAAAAAACTAAGAAACAAAAAGCCCCACTACGGTATTCTATCCCTAGTAGCAACAATACGTCCACTACCAAGACAACACCTGAACTCCAGGCTCTCCAAAAGCGACACCTCCACTTGCCTGATCCGAAGATCTTAGGTTTCACCCTGAAGATAGTCTCCGCTCTCAAAACAATGCTTTCAATAAGTATATTGCTAGACACAATCAATTAAGACTAGACCTTGGATTTTCGCCTTGAAAGGTAAGACTTTGAACTTCACATGTGCTACCGTCCTCACTTGCATACTGCTGCTGCTAAACCTAGAACACCAAGCAAGTGCAGTTTTACATTGAATTTTAGTATGGAAGCAACAGAGACAGATCATGACGGCAACATCTCAACAAGCATGATGAGATTATACAATCACACAACTGGTACCTCGCCAGACATAGGGCACGCTCCCGGTGATTGAATTCAGAACGCTACAAGCACATCGAAGGCTCATGGTTGATCTATTTGTAGGTCATTTGTTCCATCCCAAATGTCGATGGCAGCTCCTGCAGTGAACCATCTACACCAAGCTTGTGCTCGACCTCTTTGTCATCGCGTTAGTAGCCACTTCCGAAGGAACCATAAAGGATGTTACATGCACATAATGTGTGTTGTGCGGATGCGTCGACTGTGTCTGCAGCATGTATCGAGTACGGCACCAGACACCGACACACACAAAAATCATCGCCCTATTTTCCACTGTTGAGTGAGTGACAGAGGGCACCAACTATGGTACTGTCTTGCACCAAAAAGCCACTAGGGAAGCGGCTGACTATGACATGGCGTGCATGGAGGCCGACGCCTCATGATTCGCAGGCCATGATTGAAGTGTTTGGCTCTCTCCAATGTCTCAACTATTAACATCTTAGATTTAACACAATGAGGCATACTATCACACCTCCTGGAAGAACTCTAACAAGCTCTTATATGGTGGCGAAGATCCTGCACTTTGTCACTTAGTTAGTTATTCATCACACATTTTTGAGGCACTATAAGAAGTGAGATCCAAACAAATAAGAAAGTGATGATTTTATTGTTCTAGTTGGTCACACCAAATCAGTTTTCACAAGTATGATTCTGTCACTATAGATGGTGGTTGGGAACTGTAGATCTGTGTTGCATTCTTTCGTTGACTGGCAGTAAAATATTTGTACAAATTATTTGTATATGATCCTTGACGGTGCTCCAACGACAGGATTTTATGGTCGAATGGTGGCCACTCGGAGCTCTCACTAATGTGGCTGATCTTTTGATTCTTGGCTAGCGTCATCCCATCTTCAACCTCTCAACCGGTATTCCAACAGAATGCTCTTCAACTCCAGCATGTTGCTCTCTGGTGGTATCGTAGTTGTGTGGTCCCCGTCGACAGAGTTGGCAGCCACGACCAGAAGATTCGACACGAGATCGGTGGTGAAGGACATGATTGTGTTTCTAATCTTTGTTTTAGTATCATGCCTGTAGAATGTGAGGACTTGGTATTATCCCCACCTCTCTTAATTAATGCAACATCTCAGACCTTTGCGTCCCTTCCCTTGTTAAAAAAGAAAATACACTAGTGATCTTAAATATAGTCTGCTTTATATTGTGGAACACATGTCTAGAATTGAATGACGTGGCGGTAGGATAATTGATGTGGCGATAGGATAATGTTCTTGATACAACATCGGCTGAGGTAGCCGAAAAGGGGGAAAACAGACAAAAAGACCACCAGCACTCTAAAACCACAAGGAAGGGTTCGTACAACGTCAGGCACCCCTTAGAAGTTTACAATGCAACCAGCCGCCCTCCACAAAGGTCCTCGACGATCAGCTCAAACACCTTGTCCAACTGGCTGAGCATTTGTTGGAAAATACGAGCATTGTGTTCCTTCCATAGCCTCCAATGTACCAAAATGGTAATCGTGTCGAAGTCTCGCCGCAGATTTTTTGGCGCCCCCTTTCTAGCTTCCAGCCACCACTCTTCTGTGCTCCTGAAGTTGTCACTAGGAATGTGGGACTTAGCCTTGGTCCGTGTACGAAACCTTCCACATACCTGATGCGAGAATCTGCAGTGAACAAAGAGGTGTGTGCAATCGTCTGGATTGTTTCTACCTTCCAATCACCCTCGGTCCGGTATGTCCTTCGCATATATGTGGTTGTCAATTTACCAACTAAATATGATGTATATATTATTTAAAAATCATTCAAAACTTTATAATTTATAATTTATAATGGTATAAGTTTTTGTGATATAATTTATATTATATAGGTCAAACTGACCACCTAGAGACACATAGGAACGGATCAGAGGGAGTAGTTAAGGTGTGATATGTTGGTGATAACATTTCTATCTTAATGTTGCATGACTCAAGTGTTTTGTTAATTTGTCTGAAAGTTAGCGTCACACACCTTCGATCCACCTTAAGTGGTGACAAAGGGGCACGTTCAGAATTAACGTTAGTAACATATATAGCTTGATGATACAATATTAAACGTCTCACATAGCATATGACGAATTAGATCAACGTTGGGCCACCAATCCACCATGCCACACCCCAAACACGACGATGCCAAAGAAGAAATCCGACACCACAATGTCCTCATCGAATCGAAGGTATGTCCATCCATGCCATATCGCCTTGCGAGAATTCGAATAGATCACGGATGTCACGCGAGATTCGCCCGGCTGCGTCCTCCAACAACATCATGAGGAGGGACAAGAGGAGAGGTTCCAAAGGCGGCAATTGTCATCTCACCCTAGCCATCTGCAGATATAGGACGAAAAATATTTTGTGTGATGTATCCAGCTAAATTAATCTGGAATGGAGCGAAAAACTATATGATGTAATCGGGTTTTTAGGGAAAAATCGACCGTGCCTATTTTTTTTGATAAAGGAAATATATTAATATCAAGATATACCAATTACACACATCCTCTGCAATGACACAACACCCTAATAACAGTATGGATGCACACATCTAAAAAATATAAAAGAAAACTAAGAAAGAAAAGTCCCGTTATATTATCTCAGGCCTAACAACAGTAATACATCCACCCCTAGACAACACCTAAAATACATTCTCCAAAAGCGACGCCTCCAAGAAGGGAACAGTGCACCAGCGTCATCGTCGCCCGATCAAAGATCTTAGGTTTTCACCCTGAAGATAGTCCCCGCTCTTAAAACAATGCCCCCAACAAGGTCATTGCCAGGCACAATCAGTTAAGGCCAGACCTTGGGGTTTCACCTTGAAAGGTAGGATTCTGAACTTCATATGTGCTGCCGTCCCCACTTTTATATCACTGCTGTGAATCCCGGAACACGAAGCAAGTTCCTCAACATCGCGGAGACTTAGAACCATCTTTAGCTAATCCTCCAATCCCACCTTCATGAAATTCTCTGCTTCTGACTTCACCATGGAGCAAAAGTCTCTTGATGTCAACACAATACAGAGCTTCGCGCCGCTCCCCTCCGGAACCAAACGGTCGGAATAAAAGCATGGGTGCGCGGGACCGAATACCACCCGATCCTACGAACTCCAGGCAAAAGATGCACTGTTTTATTCATTGTCAGAGTCATCCGAAACTCATCACTCCGGCTAGATGAAGAAATATCAGCATCCGGAACGTCTCCATCTTCGCGAAAGAAGAACCCTAGGACCGCCACCATGAAAGCCGGAACGGCCGGCCCCCACGCCGCCGCCATGGCTGGGAACCGCGGTCCATCTTCCTCCTCCAACCCGACCGGTGGAAGTTAGTAGTGATCCTGCTGCCGTCCTTCTCCCGCCGAGTTCCGCCACACCACCGCGTCTCCCGCCATGATCTAGGTGAAGTAGACGAAGGCCACCGCCACCAGACCCGCCGTCCACCATCGCCACCCCCGGAAGACCCCGCCTCCGCGCGAAGGGTAGTCCATGGACGCGCCACCACCGCCCCTGCCTTTGGAAGCCGGACGCGGCCGCCACCGCCGACCCCAACGGCGGTAGCGGCTAGAAGGAGGAAGATGGGCCGTCTCTTCTTGGACCGACTGTGCCTATTAGAAAAGGGAAAATGGTTTAAATGTGCACTAGCAGTACGTGGACTATTGCAAACAGAGCTTGGCTCTGGTGGTTAGGTCCCTTGTGGTGGAACCAACCCACCCAGGTTCAAGTACTCGACTTGGCATGGGTGTTTGCATTATCCTGGATTTATTCCAGGATTTAAATCGGCACTATGCTTTCAGTGGTAGGTGGCGTGCCTCCTCAACATGGAGGCGCCAGTGGTGACTTCGTCAACCTTAAGATATGCTGGCTCAGTCCCTCGAAGGTGTCATAAGGGTAGGGTGTGTGTGCGTTCATATGGATGTTTATACGTACATGTTTGTAAGCATCTGCGTTGTACTGTGTTTTAAAAAAAAGCAGTATTCTGATCCGATCGAGATGGATGTATTCAACGATTTATATACATGTCACATGGGATCACGATGGAGATGTCAGATCGATACAGATCGGCTTCAAATTAAGTACTCATACTTATACTTCCCGCCAAAAATAAAACAATGCTGTTAATTAGCCACGGAGGCTCAAATTTTAGTCGTCCGGCTCTACGTACTTACTCTAAGTACACGACGTGCACCACCACTAGCAATGTTCACGGAGCATGCAGATTGAGCTGGGCGTCCTCGTGGGGAACCATGGCGCTAGCAATGCTCGCCATCTCAAGCTTCTTCTTGTTTTCTGCCCATGCTTCCTCTGACGACTTCCTCCCGTGCCTCTCTAGGGCCATACCCGAGCAGCTCCTCTTCACCCGGAGCTCGCCGTCGTTCGCGTCGGTCCTGGCGTCATCCGTCCGGAACCCGAGGTTCCTCACGCCGGCCACGGTGAGGCCGCTCTGCATCGTCACGGCGACGAACGCATCCCACGTCCAGGCCGCCGTCGTCTGCGGCCGCCGCCACGGCGTGCGTCTCCGCGTGCGCAGCGGCGGGCACGACTACGAGGGCCTCTCGTACAGGTCGGTGCGCGCGGAGGAGCCGTTCGCGGTGGTTGACCTCGCAGGCCTCCGCTGCGTTCGAGTCAGGCGGCGAGCGGCCACAGCGTGGGTGGACTCGGGCGCAACACTCGGAGAGCGCACGGCGCGTACGTAAGCAGCTGCATGCATGCGTGTTTGACTTTTGAGTCCCGAATGTGAGGTGCGCGCGCGGCCGGGCCGGGGGCATGCATGAACAACCAGCGCGCGCGGGTCCCGCGTCGGCCGGGCGGGGGGCCACCCGCATGCACGACGCCTCCGTTTTTGCTTGTTCCACGCGCGCGGGGACAAAGTCAGGTGGCAATGGCATGCACCACAGCTGGGCCGCTGCTCCTCCGACGTGACGTACGCCCACGTACTGCTCCATCCAGCTAGCACACGTCGCCAATACGAGATGTTGGACTTAATTTTCGGTCCCGAATTAAGTACGTACGCTCCATCCAAGATTTAATTAATTTCTTGCTGCACCACTGCATGCATGACTAGTTGTTCCTTCGCTGCTGAATGCACAACCCAATACCCAATACCCGGACTCCGAATCCTTTTTCTCCTTCTCCCACCACACGCGCGCCCGCGATTTGAGTGAACGTCACATGTTTCGCACGAAAAATCCTTCCAAGGCGCGCGGATCGAATCTCGTTGCCGCGCGCGTGGATATTGATCATGACTACATGCATTTGCCTCCTGCCTCGATACGTGTACCAACTCCAAATGAACAAATTGATCACCACTTCCCTTTTTTATTTGTGCACATCCTCATCGAACTAAAATTGGTGATTTGAAAGGAGAAAAAGTATAAAAATCGCCCACGCTCTCCTCCAGGCCAGTCGATTTAATAGGTGCTTTTTGACCAGAATTTTCTCACTTGATTTCCTAGACACCTAGTACGCATGGGCTGGGCTTCCTTTCTTCCTTTGTTTTCTCTCATCTCCCAACATAACGGGCATGTTTGGCTGGTCACAAAAGCCTTTTCTCGCACGGGGGAGAAACGAAAACATCACGTTTTCAGTCCCGAATTCATTACTAGTACGGTACGTCCAGGATATATTTAATTTCTTGCTGCACCACTGCATATGACTAGTACGTAGTTGTTCCTTCAATGCTGCGCTGAATTGTGCCTTGATCGATTATTAGTAGCTCCTTCGTCTTCTCACCACTCGAATCGATGCAGTATTTGGACCGACGTATCCGGCATCCGATCGCTTGGGGCTCCTTTTTTTTTCTCTTTCTCCCACCACGCGCGCGCGAGATTTGAAAGGACGCTGGATCAAGTAGCTTGATATATATATGTGCAAGCTTCAACATTTTCTAGTTGCGAATTTAATTTTTGTAATAGGGATGCAAACTTTGTTGCTGATCGTCTTTCGAGAGAGACGGAATTACTCCCATGTTTTTGGGTAGATGAACCGCCAAGCTTTATTTTTTGTCTTTACTTATTGATGATGTATCTATTATTTGATTAATAGAGTATGTTTCCCCCCAAAAAAAAGTAGCTTGCATGCATTTGGCTCCTCCGATACGTACCAGCTCCAAATGAACCAATTGATCCCCTCTTCCCTTTTTTATTTTTATGTTGGACCCCCTCATTGATACAAAAATAGTATTGTACTAATTTGAAGGGAGAAAAAGAATAAAAGTCGCGCTTCGATACTTCTTGCTAGTAGTATATATATTATGTATGTACGTGTTTTGACCAGAATTTTCCTAGCTAGCCGCCTAGTACTGCTAGGGCTGGGCTACTTTTCTCCCTTAGTTTTCTCATCTCCAAACATAACATAATTATTGCGACGACGTGGCATTATATAGGGTAAAGTTAAAGAGGGAATACATGTACTCACTCCGATTCATATTACTTGACATTAATATAGATGTAACTGGCAAATAATATAGATCAGAGAAGTACAAATTAGTACTCCACGAAGTATACGGTTTATTTATATATATGACACCTTACCAATACAACACAAAGTTTATCATAGGGCATAGACACCATGCATGCGGCTGGCGACCCGGCCACCTAATCATCACATCCAACACAACCGTTGCATTATTTTTCGGCCGCCGATGGTTGTCGCTATTCTTGCAGCAGACGCACGCACATCGACCCCCTTTCCCATGCCGCACTCGTTGAGGAGGACGGGCAAGGCGCTTTCGGTGGCCTCACCGAGTGAGCCAAGAGTGAGGCTTTGGGCACTGGCGCGGATGCACTCCGCCACCGGGGCCGCCTTGCCGCCCTCGGGCACGGACCCGGACACCGCCGCCGCTATGTTCCTATGTTGCATGCATGCATGTGGGTCGGGCCTCGCCAGAAAATGTTTCATCGTGACGGCTAAAAAGTAGAACCAAAAACCAACCTTCACGTTGATAGAATAACGGTTTCCAAGGAGGTTTTCATAAGACACCGCGACGTGCCACGTTCTCTTTGTGATCTTATTAGTACAAATACCACATATGCTAGCCAATGAATGAAGTACACACTCTGCTCAAAGGAATGTGTATTCATTTTTTTCACAATCCAAGCACAGTAAAGTTGTTTGACCAAGCTATTAGAAAAAAAAACAATTAATAACACCTATAAAATAATTCAATATAGGAAGATACATCACCAAATATATTTCCATCCGATATATATCGATGGACTATCATGGTTGTTTGGTCAAGCTTTCAACTTCTGAAAGGATAATAGATATGCCTTTCTTTTCCATGAATGGTTAGGGTCTGGATTTAAGGGTCTAGGTAATACACCTAGGGTTTAGGGTTCATCATCATGCCAAGAGAAACACATGGGTGTAGCATCTTGGGAAACCTCGTTGGTGGTATTCATGCGGTCTCGCGGCGGAGAGGAGCAACACTATGTTCAGCACAAACATGCTAGTATCTTGACCTTACCCACATCATGGTTGTGGCCATGGGACCCACAAGTCAAGGATCTCTCGTCAAGACGTGGGACATTTGTATCTATGCGAGACACGGTAAGGCGGTAAGGCTGCATTGCATGCTTGACGACTTGCAACCGCACCGCCTAGGGATGGTGTACACCGCAGGCGAAAGATCCCACGACCGGGAAAGCCCTCTCGTGGATGCCGAAAGCGACAACATACATTGTCGACTTGGGTAGCCACGCGGCGTTAGGGGTCGAGAATGTGGAGATCAACCTCGAGTCCGCTGAGGTGGCATGCTTCTTTCATGGCATGGGTGACCCGAAGTTCAGGACTTTATTTCTTCGCGCAATGTATGGGTACCTGCATTTGGCGATCCTCCACGTATTTGTATTGCTATATGATACCGATAGTTGCATACAATGCAATTCGACAGCTTTCAACTAAGGATCTGTTTGGTTCCTAGCGAAAATTGGCAAAAAAAATTCCATGCGTGCCGATCTTAAAATTGCAGCTACTTTTTTTTTTTCTGAACTCTTAAAATTAACACTGTACGACACCCTTCTTTTCATCCAAGGGAAGCGATGACGATCTTAAAATTACAGCTACACTTTATTTTTTCTTGAACTCATAAAACCGCCAGCTGTGTACTTTACTACTTTACCTGGGGAAGAGAAAGAGTTTATGTACACACTTTACCAAATTCTTAAAATCGCCATTTGATCTTCCCGATAGTCGCTACCGCACTGTCAGTCTGGCTACTCACACACATGCATCCCTGTCTTCCCCGTTGCCGGCGACCGCCGCATCCACCACACCGTCCAACAGCAGATCCCACACGCCTCTCCACCAGCGCCCTTCCCTCCGGCCGCTCCTCCTACATCTAGCCCCCAACCCTCATCGTCTTGGGCCTGATCGACTCGACGGCGTCGAGCCGTCGACAAACCTACCCACCGTTACCAACCTAACCTCGCCGCCCTGCCGGCACACCTTGCAAAATATGCGTCCCCGCAGATCCCCTCGCGCCGCCGCTAATCCTAGTTGTGCCGGCTGATGCACCAGCGGAGGGGATACCTCCAGGCCGTCCCCGGTCACCGCCGCCTCCAAGGTCCACGCAGCCGGCGGCCTCGAGTTCCTCGGTCAGTCCCTCCGCCTCCTTCCTCCTAATACGCTTCGTCTGCCTCTGTACAGAACAAGCCCTCAGCCCCTAACCCCCCTATTTACTAATTGCCCACCCAGCTCCGCCCGCTCCCCAAGACAGAGGAGGCTGCCGCTCCCTCAAACTCGCCGGCGGACAGAGGGTGCAGCACGCCGTCCATCAGGTCGCGACGCCGGCCACGGAGGGATACGCATCATCTGGTCTGCCACATGGAGACATCTTCCTGGCGCCGTCCACAGCGAGGCCGCTTCGCTCCACAGCCCGGTGAGCAATATCACACCCCACTTCTTCTCCCTACCCCTAGACAATACCAACTTGCTGACAATACCAAATTGCAGGACGCTACCCGGAGTATAAGAAAAATGCCATCCTCCAGATTCTACTGAATACTGCAATTCGATCCCGAGAGCTCCTGTTTCAGTTTAATGACGTGTCCTACATTTACATGGTTTAGATTCCGATTGATTTGAGTCAAGGCTTATATTGTTTTCTTGCCCGGTGCTGATGGACAGTACCTAGTTCAGCTAGCCCTGAAAAACTGCTCTCAATCTTGTTATCACTTATGTTTGATGGATGCAGTAGCTAGCTATCTCCCGACCCCTTTTTGAAGTACAATTAAGTAAAATAATTTGCAATTTCCGCATGGAAGCATTTGATACCTCCTCATGGCAGTGATGTGCCAACTCCTATCGTCACTTGGTTTTGTAGTGCCGAAAAGTTAAACCGTGTAACTGCTGTGGTAAATTTGCCCCGGTGTAGTTCCTTTTCTTATTCAGTTTATAACTTTCTCATGAATGGCTATGCAAAGAAATGAGTTTCCAGCCAACTTTTTGGTTGGCCGTTGAAAATATCTTGGCAGGATTAACTCGCCCTGCTTTTCTTGCTTGCAAGATTAGTAAACGGAATGACATGCTATCTCTTGATATAGAACTTTGCAAGATTAACCTACATTATACCTTTTCTGACGAGTCAAACAATTCTTAATGTCCAAATTAAGTGCAGATTATGTTTGCTTACAATGATTTCATGTGCTACTACCTTTTCACCATAGAAGCACCACTTTATATTAAGAAAAAATTATTTTCCTGTTATATCATTGCTAGCCTTGCCTTATCCTTCTATCCAACATGTTATTCAAACCTAAACTCTCAAACAAACTGCAGCTGTCACATACAAATTTTCTGCAGCTATTTACTGCATGACTTGGAGATTGGTTTACGTCATGACATAGTTCAGATAGGTTTGAGTGTAGTAAGCTTATACAATTTAGTTGCCCAAGGCTGCTGGACAGTAGTAGTCCAGTTAGGCCCGATGAAAAAAAACATATGCATTTTGATTTAAGCTTTGTTGATCGATGCAACATATCAGCTAGCTCCACCATCTTTTGGATACAGAAAAAATGTTTTTGTATAGTAGTTTATTTGCAAATTTGGCATCCAAAAATTGGATAGCTCTATATGATATTGTCTGGGTTCATTAATTAAACATGCTATGACCAAGGGATGTTGATTCATTATTGACACTGCTAATAGCCTTGTTGCTCCCTTCCTTTTGCATTTTCTCTATGGAACGTTCCTAATAATTTGGCTATGTTCATGCACTTCAACATGGATGAATAAGGATGCTGGGTAGTCATGAGATACGTCGCCCTCCATCTGCCATCCACCCGAGGCCATTCTGCTACGGCAGCAGGCCTGCGCTCCGTTCTGGTGGTCTCCTCCGACAAGTTTGCCCGAAACAAGACTGATGACGCGCAGCCGGTGAGCCATCACTCATCCCTTCTTTTGAATTCAGAAATTTGTGGCAACTGCCATAATGGTCTCTTTGTCATTAATTTAAGTATGCTATCAACAAATCGTAGTTAGAAATCTGTATGTTGACTTCTCTTATGCATTTGACCATGGTTTAAAAAGCGTCGCTTAGGCGTCGCCTAGGCGACGCCTAGGCGTCCAGGCGCTCCCCCTCCGCTTTGTAAAAATGGCCGCTTTAGGCGCCTAGGCGTCCAAAGCGCCCGCCTAGGCGTCGCCTAGGCGCCAAAGCGCCCTCCCTCCTTAAGGCGCCAAAGCGTCGCCTTAAAAACCATGCATTTGATGCTCTATTCCGTGATGTTGCTACTTGTCTTCAAAATCTGTGGGCTATGGCATATACCCACAATTATGAAAGTCTAATTATGGTATATACCCATAATTAGACTTTCGTATCACGCCAATAGTTTGGTTAGTTGCTGCAGAGTTCAATGATTTCATTGATTTGCATCCATGAGGTATGTTCTTACCAAATGCTGATTTTCTAGGTCTCAATGAATTGTTATTTATGTTGGTTCTTGCTGGTCATGTACATGGAGAGATCATGGCTACGGTAATGAATTTGGATCTCTGCCCGCCTCAAGCACAACACCTCCTGGTTTCTAATTATTTCCTACCCATAATAATCTCATCTAGCTGCTCATGTAATTCTTGGTTTAAAAAGAGAAGAGCCCCCAAATAGAGTTATTACTTCTCTCATTAGCTCATGTTCTTATGTGGATGGATGCATCTGGTTTGTGAATAATTCCCATGTTAGTTTTGGTAAGTTAAAGATAATTCCCTGCCTAGATATACATTATGTTCATACAAATATCAATGTTTACTTTTGTTCATTTGGAGCTACCTATGCTGAAGGAAAACCATCATGTCAGTTTAAAAACTGATAAATTCAGAATCGAGAACCTGCTTAATAGTGATTTTTAATGGAATGATCCATGTGATCAGAAGTCATTTTGTTCTTAAAAAATGAATCCGCAGTAATGAATATTGATTACACAATGTAGGATGCAGTGATGTACTTTGGGGTTCAAACTTGTATGCATGGTTTGCATTGTCAATGATGCAAAAAGGCCTTATTTTGGTTTATGTAATTGAGGTTCTCTAATAATAATAATAATAATAATAAAAGGCCTTATGCATCAATTGATGCAGAGGTTGGGGATATCCCCTTTTCGAAAAAAAATCGAGGAGGGAGCATTTAGTTCCTTCTCTAAATGATCTTCATAGCCAAGACATTCTTTCTACAACATTTACAAAATTGGTTGGAGAGCTGCACTCGTAAAAAACAATCTCCAATCATCTACAATCACATGTCTATGCATTATGTTCTCAGTGACTATACAAACCTTAATGGTGGGTTCACTGAGTGTGCATTATATTCTTGTTCAATGATGAATAGGTTAGGAAATTCCGTCCCTGTGTCAGGAATTTTGGTTCGGTTTGTGTCTTGAGGCAAGTGTGCATGTACTCTACACAAGAGAAGAGAGAGCACTTAAATGATACAAGATCTTGAATTTACTCATGTTTTCTCTAGTTTGCACAGCCCTAGATCAGTAGTGCTGGTATGGCCTTTGTGTTACTCCACATCAAATAAAATCTGTGAGCTATGCCCTTCATATTATATTTATAGTGTAATTGTGTAGTGCAATGCAAATCACTGAGTTTTGACATCAAGCGCAACGATTCCCATGGGACTCTAATGAGAACTTTAAGTGAAACTTTTTTTTTGTATTTGGTTGCAGATTTCAAAATCGTATTAGTAGAGTAGCTAGCTAACCAAGGAGCTCACCTGCTTTTGTGTTTTGTAGGTCAATGATTTTATTCACATCGCAGCAACAACTTCTTGTCATGGTGTAGTTATGATGACTAAAATGAGTACTTCGGGTCTGTTTATAGCATTATTTTCCGGTTACATATATAATAACAGCCTGTTCACATTTTCTATAATAAGCCCTCTGTTTCAGGATGTGAAGGGCATACCTCACGACTTTGTCCCCGGCAGCACCGCACTGCTGATGTCGCCAGACAGGATGCCGCTATTGTCTTGCTGATTTGCCCCAGAGTCCCAACAGGGCAACCCCTGATGCTGCCGCCATTCAAGAGCTTGTCGACATCAGCATCCAAAGGTACCTCCTACTTTCTGTAATATAGATGGTGATTTTAGTTTCTATGTTGTAGATTCGTGCCAAATTTGTATAACTTGAGGGTAACGGACTAAAATATTCAAGTTTTTTGTTTACCACATTTCTTATTATAGTCTATGTTGAATTTTTACTGTGCCACGAAGATTTGATTCAGAAATGAACTATGCTATGCATGGCTTGGTTCTTCTTGTCCGATTCTATAATTTCTGTCTGGTTTACTACTCTAGTGTTCAAATATTCTAACTTAGTTGACATAAAGCTGTTAGTTGTAGTGAAGGTTCTGTTTCGTACTACTAGGTAGTTATTTTCCCCGTATAGCTTCTTACAAGCTAAATTGACAGTTTCTTATATTGTTCTTGTCCAGACCAACGGCCTTCGGCGTTCTGTCTGCCATGACCTGGTCTGGCTTCAGCCGTGGTGCTGTTGCGCTGGCCATCGGAGTCTCGTGTGTGGTGGTAGGTTCGAGCTACCTCTTCGGCCTCGCGGTAACGTCGATGAAGCACCACAGGTTCTTTTTGCACTCGGTTGGGCGCTAATCGTTGAAGTGCTTACCCAAGACGTAGTGCCCCATCATCAAGCTCCTGACCAACTCCCTCATGATGCACGACCGCATCAAATGGAAAAAGATCACGGCAGTCCGCATTATGAAGAACACCATGGAGGTCATCCACCTCATTGACACCAACCCCATCCAGATCATTCTCGACACCATCATCAATAGGTGTGCTTCTAGCCTCTCTCGGTTTTGTTCTTCTCCATGCAATCCTACTTGCTTGGTGATGTTTGTTTCCGCACACTTGTAGAATAGTATTATTAAACCCCGTCAGTTGAATGAATGGATATCTTCAGGATAATGTGTGGTGGTGAAATTTATTGCACTATTTGCTGCTATATATGGCATGATCTTGAATGGTGTAGTAGCATAAAAACATTAGGTTAATTTCTGGCAGTAAAGGTATCAGCAACATTGCTTAATAGGTGCGATTGGAATGGCATGTACACTTCATTGGGGCCAATTCTTGTATCTCTTAGGTACTACCGGTCTAATACTTTCTTTCTTGGCATCCCTCATATTGAAGATTGCTATGATGATCTGTATTGGGGGCTCGAAGTTTACTACTTGTGTAGGCGTGTTTCTAGTGGACAATTGCCGTGATGAAGTGTATTAGGTATTATCATTTTTATTATCTCTTTCTAGGTCTCTTAGCAATGGATGTACAAGGCTGCCGTGTTTAGCTCTTGTCCAGACTCACATGTGGGTATCAATAGGCAATCGGTATATCTCATGAAATATCATTTGTCGAATTGCTAAGGGCACTGGTGGGTGATAATTATAGGGAATAATTAACTTCCCAGTCCACTTATTTTTGATGGCACTGTATATGCATACTTAGCTACTATTTAAGGTGTGAGTTAATGGTTGGTTGAGCTTTGAATGTGTTAGTGTTCAAAGAGTGATTTCTTATTTAGTTTGTACTACCTCTGTCCAAAAAAAGATGCCGCAAGTTTGTCTAAATCTATAGTTAGTGTACAAAAACATCTGAATTTAGACAAATCTCCGACATCCTTTTATGGATGGAGTGAGTAATATTTTTTTAGCCACGACACGTTATAGTTGTTTTGTTATTCAGTTTGAAGTTGCGTGATGTGGTGCTTATTATCCGGTTGCAGCTTGACACGTGATGATGCCCACTGATGGCGTGTAACTCACACGTTCGTTGGGAACCCAAGAGGAAGGTATGATGCGCACAGCAGCAAGTTTTCCCTCAGAAAGAAACCAAGGTTTATCGAACCAGGAGGAGCCAAGAAGCACGTTGAAGGTTGATGGCGGCGGGATGTAGTGCGGCGCAACACCAGGGATTCGGCGCCAACGTGGAACCTGCACAACACAAACAAAATACTTTGCCCCAACGAAACAGTGAGGTTGTCAATCTCACCGGCTTGGTAACAAAGGATTAACCGTATTGTGTGGAAGATGATTGTTTGCAAGAAAACAGTAAAACAAGTATTGCGGTAGATTGTATTTCAGTATAAAAGAATGGACCGGGGTCCACAGTTCACTAGAGGTGTCTCTCCCATAAGATAAAAGCATGTTGGGTGAACAAATTACAGTCGGGCAATTGACAAATAGAGAGGGCACCGCAATGCACATACATGGCATGATAAATATAGTGAGATTTAATTGGGCATTACGACAAAGTACATAGACCGCCATCCAACGCATCTATGCCTAAAAAGTCCACCTTCAGGTTATCATCCGAACCCCTTTCGGTATTAAGTTGCAAAGCAACAGACAATTGCATTAAGTATGGTGCGTAATATAATCAATAACTACATCCTTAGACATAGAATCAATGTTTTATCCCTAGTGGCAACAACACAACACAACCTTAGAACTTTCTCATGTCCCAGGTATCAATGTAGGCATGAACCCACTATCGAGCATAAATACTCCCTCTTGGAGTTAAGAGTACAAACTTGGCCAGAGCCTCTACTAATAACGGAGAGCATGCAAGATCATAAACAACACATAAGTAATAACTTGATAATCACCATAACATAGTATTCTCTATCCATCGGATCCCGACAAACACAACATATAGAATTACAGATAGATGATCTTGATCATGTTAGGCAGCTCACAAGATCCAACAATGAAGCACATAAGGAGAAGACAACCATCTAGCTACGCTATGGACCCATAGTCCAGGGGTGAACTACTCACTCATCACTCCGGAGGCGACCATGGCGGTGTAGAGTCCTCCGGGAGATGAATCCCCTCTCCGGCAGGGTGCCGGAGGAGATCTCCAGAATCCCCCGAGATGGGATTGGCGGCGGCTGCCCCGAGATGAAGTTTCAGCGGTTGCTTTCAACTTATAACATGTATATCTCATGGATAATTGTCAACATAGAGTAATATAACAAGTGCAATATGCAAGTATGTAGGAATCAATGCACAGTTCACACAAGTGTTTGCTTCTTGAGGTGGAGAGAGATAGGTGAACTGACTCAACATAAAAGTAAAAGAATGGTCCTTCAAAGAGGAAAGCATCGATTGCTATATTTGTGCTAGAGCTTTTATTTTGAAAACATGAAACAATTTTGTCAACGGTAGTAATAAAGCATATGAGTTATGTAAATTATATCTTACAAGTTGCAAGCCTCATGCATAGTATACTAATAGTGCCCGCACCTTGTCCTAATTAGCTTGGACTACCGGATCATCGCAATGCACATGTTTTAACCAAGTGTCACAATGGGGTACCTCCATGCCGCCTGTACAAGGGTCTAAGGAGAAAGTTCGCATTGGATTTCTCGCTTTTGATCATTCTTCAACTTAGACACCCATACCGGGACAACATGAACAACAGATAATGGACTCCTCTTTAATGCATAAGCATGTAGCAACAATTATTATTCTCACATGAGATTGAGGATATGTGTCCAAAACTGAAACTTCCACCATGATTCATGGCTTTAGTTAGCGGCCCAATGTTCTTCTCTAACAATATGCATGCTTAACCATAAGGTGGTAGATCTCTCTTACTTCAGACAAGACGGACATGCATAGTAACTCACATGATATTCAACAAAGAGTAGTTGATGGCGTCCCCAGGAACATGGTTATCGCACAACAAGCAACTTAATTAAGAAATAAAGTGCATAAGTACATATTCAATACCACAATAGTTTTTAAGGCTATTTTGTCCCATGAGCTATATATTGCAAAGGCGAATGATGGAATTTTAAAGGTAGCACTCAAGCAATTTACTTTGGAATGGCGGAAAAATACCATGTAGTAGGTAGGTATGGTGGACACAAATGGCATAGTAGTTGGCTCAAGTATTTTGGATGCATGAGAAGTATTCCCTCTCGATACAAGGTTTAGGCTAGCAAGGTTTATTTGAAACAAACACAAGGATGAACCGGTGCAGCAAAACTCACATAAAAGACATATTGTAAACATTATAAGACTCTACACCGTCTTCCTTGTTGTTCAAAACTCAATACTAGATATTATCTAGACTCTAGAGAAACCAAATATGCAAACCAAATTAGCAAGCTCTAAGTGTTTCTTCATTAATGGGTGCAAAGTATATGATGCAAGAGCTTAAACATGAGCACAACAATTGCCAAGTATCACATTATCCAAAATATCATAGCAATTACTACATGTAGCATTTTCCAATTCCAACCATATAACAATTTAACGAAGAAGAAACTTCGCCTTGAATATTATGAGTAAAGCCTAAGGACATATTTGTCCATATGCAACAGCGGAGCGTGTCTCTCTCCCACAAAGTGAATGCTAGGATCCAACTTTATTCAAACAAAACAAAAACAAAAACAAACCGACGCTCCAAGCAAAGTGCATAAGATGTGACGGAATAAAAATATAGTTTCAGGGGGAACCTGATGATGTTGTCGATGAAGAAGGGGATGCCTTGGGCATCCCCAAGCTTAGATGCTTGAGTCTTCTTAGAATATGCAGGGGTGAACCACCGGGGCATCCCCAAGCTTAGAGCTTTCACTCCTCTTGATCATAGTATATCATACTCCTCTCTTGATCCTTGAAAACTTCCTTCACCACTACAAGAAAAGTTCTGATAGACAACGTCTCAAAATCGTCCGCTAAGGGGTATTTTTCGTCGCCTATGGGCCTAACCCGACGATATGGGTTCCGTTGTGGAAACTGCGTCAGGCAAAGTCCAACGACGATTTTTCGGTCCGTCGCGCTTGGGCGCCCTTCCGCCACGGAAAATCGGACCGTTGCGGAAGTGTTTTCGGGAGCCGTGACGTCATGCAACCGACACGTGGCGAGGCGTTGCGCCGTTAACGGCGTTAACCGCTGAAACCCGTGGTAGATGGTAGGCCCACACGAGGCCTGCCACGTCTTAAGCGGGCCGGGCCGATGACATAGTTTGACCGGTCAACTATATAGCTGGGCTGGTCCATTAGTTACGTGGGCCGGGCCTAACCTCTAAGGTTGATGGTCAAAACTTAAATGGGCCGGCCCATTTAACATGTGGGGTCCACCTTACAAGCGGGCCGGCCCAAGAAGCAGGCCGGGCCAAAAACACTTGGGTCCCACTTTCTGTTAAAAGGCCCATTTAGTGTGTGGGGTCCACCGTATAGCAAATGGGCGGCCCAACAAGCTAGTGGGCGGGCCAAAACACAGGTGGGTCCCACTTTCCGGTTAAAGGGTCGGCCCATTTCGTTTGTGGGGTCCACCATACGGCAAGTGGGCCGGCCCAACAAAATAGTGGGCGGGCCAAAAACACAGTGGGACCCATCTTCTGTTAAAGGGCCATTTAGTATGTGGGGCCCACCATATAGCAAGTGGGCGGCCCCAAGATAGTGGGCGGGCCAAAAACACAGTGGGTCCCACTTTCCTGTTAAAGGGCGGCCCAATTAGTATGTGGGGTCCACAATATAGCAGTGGGCCCCAACAAGATAGTGGGCGGGGCCAAAACACAGTGGGTCCCACTTTCCTCTTAAAGGGCCGGCCCATTTACCATGTGGGACCACCATATAGCATGTGGGCGGCCCAACAAGATAGTGGGCGGGCCAAAAACACAGGTGGGTCCCACTTTCCTCTTAAAGGCCCATTTATTATGTGGGGTCCACCAAAAGCAAATGGGCTGGCCCAACTAATTAGTGGGCCGGCCCAGTTGGTGGGGTCCACCTTAAAGCAAGTGGGCCAGCCCAATTAGTGTGTGGGGTCCACCGTAAATCAAATGGGGGGGCCCAAGAAGTAAGTGGGCCAGCCCGTTTAGTTGTTGTTTATATGCCGGCATAATATGCGCTTTAGGATTTTGCGGGAGCACATATGTGATTTCGCTTAATTGGGCCGTTTAAGGGATGGGAATTCGTGATTTTGATACTGAGAATATTTACGCATTGATTTCTGTCGGATAGCCTCACTTACCACAAGCACCAAAGAAAAAATGCGCGAAAGAACTATAAAAACTAACTAAATATTACATCAGCTGCAAGGCATTGAAAAAAATATTACAGAACCCAGAGAAATTGAATGGTAATTAAACCTAGCAATACAATGAAGCGATCCGGCAATCTTTTAAGTTGTCCATGCAGCACCTATATCTGAAACAAAGACATTACAAGTTAAGACAGCAACAATGGAAAGGCAAAGACACTACAATATTGTTTGGCAAAGAATTTGGAACTCATCATTTCGTCGTTATAACAAGATCATTGTAATGCGCACAATAAGCAAACAAAGAGTGCATGCCGCATACCAACAGCCAATATAACAGAGCATGTTAGAATGAAACAGCAGACTTACTACTGTCGAGTCCCATGCAAACCAACATGTTCAGGGAGTACAAAATTGGCATGAACAACATAGTAGCAGGCTATAAATTTTGTAACAACGACTGAGCAAGATGAAGTTATGATGGCTACATCTACAGAGCAGGGAATGTAAACCAAAAATAGAAGTTACGATGGCAAAAGCTAAAGAGGAGGGAATGTGAACCAACATGTGCCAAGTGCAATTACTTCACTTTGGCCGTGAACTAAATAATACTCCTGAACTTATAGTGAAGGGGATGCAAATCAAGATGTTTCGGGATATAAACTTGTAATGAGCAACACATGGAGGATAGTTAATGCTGGAGCTTAGGATGGACCAGATACAGAATATAGTGGGATCACCTGTGAACTTGTATAAGAGGGAATGCAAACCAATATGTTCAGCTTTCCATATGTGAGCGTCATGCCAAGTCAGAGAAACAAGTCAATAATGCAGCTTTTGAAGAACATGATGGCACGCAAAATTATTATCTAGTAGTATGACAAGTTTATTTGTACTACAGGCTAGATAGCAGAGTGATAGCATGCCAAACTAAGTCCTTACTTTGTTAGCTTACAATGAACTAGATACAAAACAATGGCATCACCTGTAGTACAGGGAATGCAAGCCAACATGTTCATGGAGTAAAAAATTGGCACAAACAACATAGTAGCAGGCCATAATTTTTGTAACAACGACTGAGCAAGATAAAGTTATGATGGCTAGATCTACAGAGCAGGGAATGTAAACCAAATATAGAAGTTACGATGCCAAAAGCTATAGAGCAGGGAATGCGAACCAACATGTGCAATTACTTAAAATTGGCCATGAACTAAATAATAGCAGGATGTTACTATAATACCTACAGTATAATTTTTGTAACAACGACTGAGCAAGATAGAAGTTATGATGGCTACATCTACAGAGCAGGGAATGCAAACCAAAATGTTCAATCGCTTAAAGTTAGCAATGAAGTAGAAAATAGCAACGTGTTACGGTCATAGCTAGGAATGAACTAAAAGAGCTTCAGACAAACAAGCATCTGAACCCAGAACATGGCGCTAAAACAAGGGACTTACATTAGGAGAAGCACTCTGTGGGAGTCACAGCAGATCTTCCTGGGGTTGATAGATCCGGTGATGAAGTACGCTACATGTGCTACTTGGGGTTGGAGAGACGGCCATTACACTTCATGGTTACTCATCTCATCTGCAAAAACGTAACGGCGCGTCGTTAGCACAAACAGGTTCCCCCAAGATTAAACAAGAACTTGCAGGCAAGCAATAGAAAAGCGACAGTAGAAGAGTTTAGATCATGCACTGCGCCGGTGAAGCAGATCCGGTTCATGCACAGCGGTGTCGGTGAGCAAGATCCGATGCGGTGGACGACGGATCCGGCGAAGCGGCTCCGGCGGGGTGGACGATACCGCAGCTGAAGCGACTGCGGTAGACTGCTGGATGAGCATATGGTTTCGAGGTTCGGCGGGGATGATCCGGTCCGGTTGATGACGGCGTCGATGAAGCGGCTCCGGCAGGCAGCCGGATGACGAGGATCGCGAGGGCTCGGGTAGGCCAGGGAAGTCCGGCGGGGATGTTCCGGTGCGGTGGTCGTGGAGGTGGTAGAGAGAGGGACTTGAGAAGTTCCGGTGGGTGGTCTCAGATGAGAGACTGAAGGAAATGTATTTTTTTTGGGAGGGTTTCCGGGCTAGGGAGGTGGTGATCGAAAAAATGACGGGCAAACCCCTCACCAACCGACTTTGCTGTCATCTCCACAGGGGTAGAATGGGAATTTGGAAGCGTGTGAAATTTTTGTATTTTGTGGGCGGGAAGTTTTGCCGCTATGAGATTTTGAATTTCGCTAAGGTACAAGTATAATGATAAAAAATTGTGAGACCGTACTAGTACCTCTGTTCAAGGCCGACTGTAAAATCAAATCATCATCAAGTTGAACATCGGTTACTACCATGATCATCATCGGACACAGATCTGGTGACATGCACCTGAAATTGGTGCATTCGTTGCAAAGTATAATGCTAAAAAAATTAGTGACCGTACTAGTACTTCTGTTCAAGCCCGAGTGCAACATCAAATCATCATCACGTGGAAAATTTGTTACCATGATCATGATCTATCTCTAAATTTGGCGCATCCGCTAAATCTGGCAAAGTATAATGATAAAGAAATTGTGAGACAGTAGTAGTACTTCTGTTCATGGTCGAGTGCAACATCAAATCATCATCACGTTTAAAATTTGTTACCATGATCATGATCTACCTCTGAAAATGGGCGCATCCGCTAAAACTTGCAAATTATAATGATACAAAATTGTGATACCGTACTGGGACTTATGTTCAAGGTCGAGTGCAACATCAAATCATCATTACATTGAAAAGTGTGTTACCATGATCATGATCTATCTCTGAATTTGGCGCATCCGCTAAATCTCGCAAAGTATAATGATAAAGAATTTGTGAGACAGTAGTAGTACTTCTGTTCAAGCCCGAGTGCAACATCAAATCATCATCACGTTGAAAATTTGTTACCATGATCATGATCTATCTCTGAATTTGGCGCATCCGCGCTAAATGTTGCAAAGTATAATGATTAAAAAAATTGTGAGACCGTACTAGTACCTATGTTCAAGGTCGAGTGCAACATCAAATCATCATCACGTTGACAATTTCTGTTACCATGATCCTCTATTTGGGGATGCTGCTCCCACACCACACCAGCGGCCCCAAACGGCAGCCATTTTAAAATTAAAATTGACATTTAAAAACCCAAAATCATACGAAATTTATACCAAAGTAGCTCGACTTTAAACATAACTAAACTTAAACTTAATCCTGGTCAACGGGCCGTCGGTTGGGGCGCTCGACGGCACTGCCTCGTCGTTGTTCTTAGCCATTGCCGCCTGCTTTCGTGCCCGCTTCTCCTTCGTTGCTTCGCGCATCTGGCGGTGGAGCATGGCGGCCGGCGGCGCTGTCCCCGCGCTTCCAGCCTTTCCCGAGAAGCTTCGATCTCGGCGCGCCTCGCCTGCTGGCGAGCGAACTCGTCCTGGTGGCGATGAGCGTTGAGCTCTGCGAGCTTCTGTCGCTCCGCCTCCTTGAGGCGGCGTCCCGCCTCCTCCGTGCCCGCTCGCTGGCGCGATATCTCGAGGACGTGCTCGAGGTTCGCGTCGTTGACGAACTCGCGCTCCTCCTCCCTCAACCGCTGGTATCGTTGTGCGTTCAGCGACGCGAGGATCGCCGCCTGCTCCGGGTCGGTGGGGGCCTGCGGCGGCTCGCCCGACTGCGCTGACTCCTCGATCCGCCGCCTCTGCTTCCGCTTCTGCTACGTAGACATCGTGCCAGGACTCGAACCGTGGGTCCTCGTCCTCGTCGGAGCTGTGCTCGTCGTCGGCCTGCAGCTCCGGCTCCGGCTCCGGCTGCGGCTGCCGTGGTGGTGGAGGCAGCGCGCGGCCGTTTAGGCCAAGCATCGAGTAGGTGGTCTTCAGACGGCGCGGCATCTTGATGTGGAGAGTAGAGAATGGAGCGGCGGTGGTGGACGGCGTACGTCCTATATATCTAGCGGTGGCAACTGCCCACATTTACGGCGACTGGACGCCGCGTGGCCAGTCGCTGCCTCGGTTTCCGCGCGGGAGGCCATTTAAACGCCGACGACCAACCTTCCCGCGTCGTGGCCAGTCGATGCGAACCGTCGCGTCCTCTCGGGGATGCCGGAGATTCTACTGGGCTCGAAAAATGGCCGGCGCCGTTTGGAGCGCACCGGTGCGAGCCATAAAACGACGCCGGCCCCCAAATCGCTATCAGGCCGGGCCGCCGGTGGAGATGCTCTGAATTTGGGGCAACCGCTAAATCTTGCATAGTATAATGATAAAAAAATTGTGAGACCATACTAGTAGTTCTGTTTAAGGCCGAGTGCAAGATAAAATAATCATTACATTGAAAATTTGTTACAATGATTGCAAACTATAGCAATAACAGGAAAAAATGCTCAAGGATTACAATAACAGCAAAAATTCTCAAATACAACAAGTCGAAATAACTCAAATGATACAAGCCATACAAATGGCATCATCGGCAAAACTGCATTTCTGTTAGGTAGAATTCATCGGAGTGCAAGTAACAGCTGGCTTTCCATTAGATCTGCAGAGTAGATTATTAAGGATCTGCTCAATCCAAGCTTGCCTATTTTTCAATTCATGTATCTCATTGACTGTTATGATGATATTTGAATCTATTTCATCTCTTTGCTGCTGAATTATATCAAGTGATTCGTGTGCAAAGGCAGCGATTGTTTGCGCTGGAATGGCTGGGACAGTAGCTATCATCTGACAATCAGATGAATTGGCATTGTCACGGCTGTGCTGTGGAAAGACCTGGACACTTGATGTACATGCCCTGCCATCTGCCTTCCTTGCTCTATTCAGGGGCTGAAAACAAGACAGTGCAAGTTACAGAACCATACAATTTGAGAAAACAACCATACTATTAGTTGTCACAGATTTTTGCAAAGCATCAAAACAGATGGCAGATTTTCACAAAGCACAAGGCATAATATAACAAAGCAAGCTATCAACCCCAATGCAACAGGCAGAGCAACCGGATGGCAAATATGAACAAAATAAATCAAGTAACTAGACAGTCTGTGCCTAATAAAATAAGCCAGGAAACTGCATAACAGCTGTCTATTAAAATTGACACTTGGAAGGGGTGCTTCAGATCCCTTAAGTTCCACAAAAGTGGTAGCCAGACATTCCCTAAATTTCATTATTTTAATCATCAGCCAGCCATGGGAATGCCTCAGATAAAAGAGAAATATATCCATTTGGTGCCAAATATAAACGAGCAGGACCAATTAAGACAGATTAGACAGCAACCATTCTGGGATTCATATAAACTGACATATTATTTCAATGTTTAACCCATGAGCGCAATATAAGGGAAGGAGAAACAAACAAATGAACCATTTTGTGCCTAAAAATAAAAGATGGGTCAGCCAAAAAGTAACAACAAATCTTATTTATGATACCTACTGAAGGTGGATTTCCTACTACAGAAGGTGGCATTGGATTAATCAACAGTGAAATCCGAAAAAAGTCTTACAAAAAACAAATATGCTCATTATATCCCACAACAAGCATGCCAGATAGTCGCAAGGTTTATATGTTTTAATCATCAGTCAACTCAATGAATCAAGGACTAATAACCAATTGAATCATCATCTGACTCATATTCACCAAGCAAAACATTCTTATCATTATGGAAGAAATCCAGAAGACATAACAGTATGAGGAAGTGCATGAGCAATCAAACATTATGTGGCTAGAATAAAATGCCAGATCATTTAAGTTAAGCAGAACAATTAAATTGGTTTAATCACGATCAAACAAAAAAAGATTAGACAGGCAATAGAACAAGTTTGAGAAGCTAGCAGGAAAATGAACAAGACGTGCAGTCATACAAATAGCATGATTTATTTCAAACCAGTTATCCTATCTATATGGAGAGTAAATGTGTTAAACACAAACTGGTTCCAGCACGATAAGCATATCAATACAAAAATGAAAGGTACTTACTGGATTATAGGGGTGATTCACTCCACAATTTGCTGTGTTCCATGTGATAGTGCAACATGAAATTACAGCAAAGAGTTAGGGTTGCAGCTCTTGAAGAAAAAAAACAATGAAGAATTTAAATGTACCAGAGCAATGAGTTCACACATGTACTACAGGATGGCAAAAGGATAGCAGAAAGGAAATAGTAATTGGCATTTACCGTCATTGTTTACAACAAAACAGATGGAAATTATAATGTAAAACCTTGTGAACACAGAAGAGCACAGAATGGCGGAATATAAAACAACATTTTGCAACGAACAAAACAGACGGCGGCTATGGTCCCAGCACACAACCTGTCACCTGAGAATAAGAAAAGCAAACAAACATGTAGGTTTCCTAACAAAAATAGATGAATTACATAGCATGCAATTACTGTTCTAACATTAGGACGAACTAGATGGATACTATAGGGGTGTTTCTTGAGAGTTTATAGAGCAGGGAACGCTTTGCTAGTCTTAGTATGAACAAGACAAAATTAATACTATTTTTTGCAACACACAGTACAATCATAGACGCTCACACGTACATACATACACTCATCACTCAGGCACACACACTACCCCTTCAAGCACCTTCAGGAAACTGCATCCAAGAAACTGTTCCGACGGGTATTGAGATTGACGAAGTCACCACTAGCACCACAATGTCATCGGGAACGCCGCGTCCCACAGAAGAATATTCCTCCATTTTTGAGACACCAAAGCGTTAAATCTGGGGGTGCCACTGCCCTCCTAACCATCCAACCACAGGTTGGTTCTCAGTGATTTGGTACTTGACATGTACTACATGATATCTAAAATGAAGTCGGTGTCAGGCTAACAAGCAAGGTGCGGCGTCGTTGCTTGACGTGAGTCGGTGTGATGCCATCACAAGATGAAGTGCATGGTCCATGTGATCTGGATTAGGGGATACTAGCATAATACCCGTGTGTTGCAACGGGTTAATAACGAAAGATGGCTCCCTCCAAATATAGAATAAATGGAATATAATCGCAATGTCTATGTCCAGGATGTGTGGCCACATGGTCCTCATTTTTCTTTAGAATCTGTGGTACGTCAGTATCATACAATGTGCTTATTTTTTGTCATCACTGAGACAACTCTGATGCTCGATCGACCGATCCGAGTTGATCAATCGACCGATCTAATTAACATGTTTGAACAGACGATCGAATAATTCATAGTATTTATTGAATGATACTCCCTCCGTGCCAAAAATAAGGCGTCTAAGGATTAGTTAAAAGTCAATGTTTTTAAAGTTTGACCAAGTTTACACACAAAAAATATAAATATTTACAATACTAAATCATTATCAATAGAGTCACCCTAAAGTATAATTTCTTAATATGTCAATTTGATATTGAAAATGTAAATATTTTTTAAAATATTTGGTCAAAGTTCGTAAGGTTTGACTTTTGAGTTTTGACCAATCCTTAGACGCCTTACATTTTGGGACGGAGAGAGTATATCGTAAAAGGTGCCCATTTTACACCATCTTTTTTAACAAAACACGGTACAATATAAATGCTCACTAAATGCATACTCGCTCCTACGAACGCACAAATGCACATGCAATCTCTATGAACACCTTCAAGATACTTTGTCTGAGAAACTGATTTGTCGAGAACACACGTCGATACGTGGCCCCAACTGAACAGATATTTCTCTTTATTAATGAAACACCCACGCATGAAACATGTTTTTTTAGGGAGAATGTCACTGCGCTCCAAAACATGTGGTTGATTCTTGTGACTAACCTCTTAAAAGCTGCAGGGTATGAAAGCTTTGTTTTTTTAAGGATTTTTAGTTGCATAAGTGTTGAGATTTGTATGTCCTACGAATTTTAAAGGGAAAATGCATGCACGTGCAAAAATTAGGAAAAGAAACCTAGAGTCATATAGATTGTCACTGTATGTTTGCGAATGAAAGAAAAGTTAGAAAATTTAAAGTAGCACGGCAAGAGGAGCCTAATCAATGGGTCTCTTTTGGCCTTTTTCTTTTTTGCCGATTGTGTCGATCTAACCGGGATTGCCGAACACGCGTTGATGAACTACGGCAGAGGAGAAAGGACGGATCACCTGCCGATCTTTTACAGAACTATGCCAGAAAGGATATAAAGATTGACCGGTACAAAAACCATCTCCATCAATCTACGCTCGTTAAGGAGAGGGTTCCTTAGAGAATTAAAAGGGGAGCGAACAAAAAAGATGTGTGGCTGGACCGATCTATGCTTGTCTTACCGATTAGAATTAGGAAAGGGATGCTGATTTTGCTACCTAGTGCTACGGATTGGATTTTGGTCGTGACCTAACTAATCCTGATAAGAACTCCTCATGGAGCCGGTCACGCTGACCTTACTTTTTATGTTCGGGGTGAGTTGTATACACGTTTGACGTACCATCACCAACCACCGCGGCCTATTTTAAATTTAATAGTAAAGATAGTTTATATGACAAGATTATGGGGGGATTGTTAGTAGTAATCTTATCAATGTGGTTGGCTAGTAAAGGAGCTAGCTTAGTCATGAAGTATCCAAGGTATGTAGAGAGAACTGTAGAATGGGGAATGTTCTAGAGTAAGATATTTACGAGTAGTATGAAATATCTAGAGTTTGTAGAGTATTCTAGAAGTATGGTATAGGGTTTGGATTCTGGCACATGGCAACAATCTATAGGGTCATGTACAAAAATTTAAATAGAGTATCACCCGTCCCATGTAAGTAAGCTTTGTACCACTGAGATATCCAATAAAGCTTCCTAGTAGTAGTAGCCCTGTGTGTAAGTGTATGTGAGGCACAAGCTTCCTAGTATTATAAGCCCTGTGTGTGAAGCACATCAAGACAGAGAGCTCGAGGAGTGGCATGGGCAAATGCGCAGGATCCTGCCATCTGCCACGCGCATTGAGAGCGGGGCGGAGCTGGATCTATGGGACACATTCTAGTTGACCAAGACATGCTTGAACCTTCTATGGTAACAGACCAAAACGTGTAGGGGGGAGGGGGTCTGGTTACCTCGACGGCGGCTTCGTGTAGTCATACTCGGCATCCTTGCGGGTCACGTCGACGACGGCGGGGGTGCTGCGGTTGCGGTGGGCGTCGGCGTCGAGGAAGCAGATCTGGGGCGGTCGATGATGGGTTCGGGGAAGCAGATCTGAAACGAGGGAGTCGGTGAAGCAGATCCGGTGCAGTGCACGGCGTCGTTGGTGAAGCGGATCAGGTACGGCAGACGAGGGAGTCGGTGAACTCAGATAGTGCAGTGCACGGCGGCGTTGGTGAAGCGGATCTGGTGCTGCGGATGAAGCAGTCGGTGAAGCAGATCCGATGCAGTACACGGCGGCGTTGGTGAAGCGGATCTGGTGCTGCGGACGAGGGAGTCGGTGGCCTCAGGTAGGTGAGGTGGTATGCCGGCTAAGTACGGCTGGGATATTCCGGTGCGGTGGTCCGGCAGGTGAGAGATGATGGGCCTGGAGTATTGCGACAGATTTTTTGCGGAAATGGGGAAGACGAATGGAAGGCGGTAGACTATATATATCAGAGGGGGTGTGTAAATTACGAACGAGACCCCAACCAACGCCGGCTTCACTTGTCTGCCTTTGCGTCATTGCTAATAGGGTCGAAAGGGAATCCGAAATATGTGTATGGAGGCGGGAGTTTTGGCGCTCAACTCGTATTTTGAATCTCCCTGGTGTATAAGCAGTACAGTATACTAGATATTGAATCATAGACCAGGGAAGACAAGTACAGTAGTACAAAAATACTGTAATGTCTACATTGCATGATGCTGATCTACCTTGCGTTAGTGTTTGTACTTTGTAGTGGTAGCTAAGTGGTGCAAAGAAGACATATTTGTAATTTCTACAACTTAGATATGTCTTTATACATCCGTATTAGACAAAACTAAGACACCTCCTTTTAGACGAAGGTAATATTAATTTTGAATCTCTTTGTACTAATGTTGATGATTTTTAATAGATCTTCAGAGTTTCGTAGAAAAAAACTAGGCTCCTCTCGAGAAACAAATAAGCATACAATTAATTAAGTACGTGGGCGGTTATTATTATTTTAACAGGGAAACTGCATTCGTGCCCTATGGCCCGTCATCTTCAAAACCGTCCAAATGCATGCATCTAGCGACGGGCGGTTTCCAGGCCCTGGCGTGGCGGTTAACATTCGTCTTCCTCATTTCGTCTTCTCCCTGACACTCTCGCCTGTGCCCCTCTCTCGCTACCCTCCATGGAAGCGTTCTACCAAGGACACACTTTCCTCGCTCATGGAACAACCACCATTACGGCGAACTATACCAATATGGCGTCTAAGGTGGAGGAACACATCAACAAAATCGAGTTGATACTGGAGAAAGAAGACTCGTACAAAATTGTTGGCCTAGACGTAGAGTACACCTATGGGCCTGAACAGAAGGCTGCCCTCATACAGTTGTGCATGGGCACAGACTGCCTCCTGTACCAGATTTCCTCGGCCGACCAGCCCTGCCCCAAACTCGCTGACTTTCTTGGCAGGCCTGACATAACATTTGCAGGTGTTGACATCGGCAACGACATTACCAGGCTTGGGCGTTGCAACCTCTCAGTGGCGAACTTCGTGGACATCCAGAAAAGGTGGAAGCCTGCCGATTCCACTAGTAACAATAAGGATTCGTTGGCTGACTATGCTGCGGCCATTATAGACAGCCAGTACAAATCTATCATGAAAAAACTTACGAAAGAGGAACACAAGCTGTGGAAGCAGGTGCCCTTGTCCATGAAGCATATCCTGTATGCAAGCATCGACGCATACGCAACATATGAGGTATACAGGCGAATAGTGAACTTTGAGAAGGGTCAACAAAAATTGGCGGAATTCCAGGACAGCGGGAGTAAGAAGAAGAAGAAGAAGAAGAAGAAGAAGAAGAAGAAGAAGAGCAACATGGTACAGGCTGTGGAAGCTGAAGAGGAAGACCACTGAAAAGGATAGCCTAGTGTTAAAAGTAGTACAGGACTAGTATGTATACGATCGTGTGTGTATGCACCCAGTGATAAGTAGTACAGTATATTTTATCTTGCAAGTAGTTTTAAAAGTAGTACAGTACTACTGTAGTATGTACGATCGTGTGTGTATGCTCCCAGTGTCATGAGTACATAACTGATGATAATAATACTAATATGTATGGTAGATCTTTTTTTATCTTGCATACTCCCTACGATCCATAATAAGTGTGCCGTTTCACTCTAACAGCATCCACTGTGTTGTCCACAACAGCTATCCTCGTCCACAAGCAATAAGTGTAGTCCATGCCCATATATAGAGTGGACACGTACAAGCTTTTGGTTGCCCATAAGTAAATAGTAATTATTTTACTCTGTGCTCTGTCTTGCATGTGTGTACTTCTAACAAATATGTGCGTCCCAGCGTGTGCCAAAGTTAACCTTATACTGAGTATATTGTACTATAGTATTACTCCCTCCGATCCACATTACTTGATGCTAAAATGGAAGTATCTATAGTTACAATATGTCTAGATACATCTACATTAGAGTCATCTAAACCATGATTAAGCCGAACCTCTGCCCCAAGACATGACATCTCTTCTACGTAGTAGAATGCTCTCCGTCCATAATAAAATATAATCAATGGATGGGACTGGATACCTTTGTTGGGAAGGTATCGTCACCTGCCGAGTAGGGTGTATGTAGGCATCCTATCACGATCCAGTAGTAATATCCATCTCCCAGTGACCCAGTCTATGTATGTGTCTTGTCTTGTCGATCCATGGACATGGCACCTACGAGGTACTCCACTGCTGATGATTTTGTAGAGTACGTATATTTATATGAGCACGATGCTTTGTACAAAGTTGTCCCGGTCACCTCAAGGTTGCATTAGCAGGACGAAAAACAGTTAGTCCCTTTCTATATAAGGAGTACTTATTTTGAGGATTAATTGTTCTCCTTCTCGATGCGAATGTAGAAACGCAGCAGCTTGGAAGGTCCACCAAGCACCTGGTACAGCGGCGGTACCGAGAGGAACGACGTGAGTTCATCAAACGCGACGTCGCCCGGCAAGGCGCAGCTCGACGCCTCCAATGACACATTCACGGTGTCCGCCCTGCTCCTCGAGTGCGCCAACGAGCACGACGCCGGCCCATTCGCCCACATCTTTGCCGTGTACAGAGGCCACACGCACGCGGCCGCCCTAACGCACACGGTAGACACGATGGTGGTCGAAGTCGAACCGAGCACGCCGATGATCAGGACGAACACGGCGCCGTCCTCCCCTTCGGCGATGATCCGCAGGCACGGCGAACCCGGCACCGGCACCAGCACCTCGAACACTTTGGTCGTGTTGTACGGCGGGAGCTTGTGCACTTGGATCGAGTGGGCCGCTGCAAAGTGGGCGACGAGCGCTGTTGGCGGGGCGGCGAAGTCGCAGCCGGGCTCCGTGCAAGCGCAAGGGGCGTGCGGGCATGCAATCTTGTGGTCGTGGACCTGGTGGTAGGCCACCAAGCTCCCGCAGCTGCTGTGGGGGCACTCAACCGTCGCCGCTGATACGACGGCGTCCATTGCCGGGTCGTGCTCGAATCCGCCGCGGGGTTCCACGCACCTATGGCACCGGTTCCCGGGAAGCTCGCTGAGGCAGCGGCCGCAGGCCAAATGATTACCCTTGCACTGCACAAATCAAAGTTCGTGGATTGCCATTTTTGCAGTAGTGAACCCACAAAAGAAACATCAATGGAGTGTGGGAGGGAAAGGGATCGACCTTGAAGACGGGGGGCTTGAGGGGCTGGGAGCAGAAAATGCAGTGAAGCACGGTGGAGTCCATCTTCAGGGTAACGGTGACAGTTTCCAGCATTGCGAGCGCGCGAGGAGTATGTGGCCTATCGATGGCCTCTCTTATCTCCTAGCCTCGAGGCTGGAGTACTCTATTTAAGGGGATGGGAAGGGATTTTGCTTAAGACGAGGAAAACCTACCTCCATCTCAAAGCTTAGCTTATATTATTTTTAGAAAGTCAAATTATGTCAAAATTGACTAAGCATTTACCGAAAATCATGGTAGTTAAAAAATGTGTATCTCCACCATCATACTATTTGAGACTATATTTGTGATGGTAATAGGCACAACTACATACACAAAAATTGACATCATCTGATTATTAGTTATTTGGACTGCGGGATGAACTTTTTGGAACTGTGCATTAAGCACCGGTAACCACTTAGGGCTTCTTTGATTCATAGGATTGACATAGGAATTATGTTGGATTTGATTCCTATGGGAAAATTTCAATCCTACACCTTTCCTATTTCTACACTCTCCACATTCCTTTGAATCAAAGCAGCAGTGCTTCTTTGTTTTTTATAGTAAGTGAAAGGACATCTAAAAAACAGGAGAAATGATCTGGAAGTGCACATAGTTTTATATAAATCAGATGGAGGGGTTACAATTACATATAGTTGGAGTATTCACTTCCGATTCACAAAAAAAAGGAGTATTCACTTCCACGCTGCATTATTATTAAGTACAGTATAAGTACTACTACAAACAGTTCAGCACAAATATGAAACGAAGAATCCATAAAAAAATAGCAGCCGTACGAACAATCAAGTACTTTTCATCGAAATTTATCATTCCTCATGACAAATTGACAGTTTTTTCAACTACGCAAAGTAGCAGTAGCTACATCTGCTTGCATATGCGAATGTAGAAACGCAGCTCCTTGGACGATCCAGCACCAACGAGGTATGGCCCCGGCACAACGAGGAACGACGTGAGCTCCTCAAACACGACAGCGCCCGGCGACGCGCTGCCAGAAGCATCGGCAGACATCTTCACGACATCCCGCCTGCAGTCCGATTTCGAGGACGGCGGCGGGCCGTGCGCCCAGATCTTCACCCTGTAGAGCGGCCACACGGATGTGGCCGAACTGACGCATACCAAAGACAAGACAATGGCCGGGCCGAGCGCGTCGATGTACAGGACGAACACGGAGCCGTCATCCCCTTCGACGACGAGCAGCCTGCACGGCGAGCACGGGTGCGTCATGGTCACCCGGAACTCTATGGACTTGCCATACTCTAACCTGTGCACCTGAATCGAGTGGGCCTCTGCGAGGTGAACGAGGAGCGCTGACGGTGGGGCGGCGAAGTCGCAGCCCTGCTCCGTGCAGTTGCACCGGCCGTGCGGGCACGCGATCTGGTGGCTTAGGGACTCGTGGTAGCTGACGATGACCCCGCAGCCGTCGTGGGAGCACATGACCTGCGCCGTTCCAGCGATGTTGTACGCGATGGCCTCCAAATTCGTAGCGTTTATTTCCATAGTGCCGTCCATCGCCGCCAGTTGGTTGAATCCGGAGCCGCGCTACTCTTCTTCTGGCGCCGTTTACTTGGAACCTCGCCGACGGTGGCAGGCGGCAGGCCTCATACCACGCTGCAACTCCGATCAATATTAATTGATGGTAAAATGGATGTATCTACAACTATAATGTGTATAGATGCATCTATATTACCATCAAATAATATGAATCGGAGGGAGTACAAGGAATGACAGTTTAGCACAAGTGACACCAGCAAATAAAAATCAATGGACTCTCAGAGGAAAAGGGGGCGACCTTGTTGAACTTGGGGCAAATCAATGGAGTCTGACAGACAAATGATGCGATAGAGAGAGAGAGAGAGAGAGAGAGAGAGAGAGAGAGAGAGAGAGAGAGAGAGAGAGAGAGAGTGTGTGTGTGTCCGTGGCGGGGGGGGGGGGGGGCGTTTGTTCACTTCTTTGTTTAAAACGAGGATTCGTACAAGGTAATAGAGCCCGCATGCTCGGCTGGGTAGACAGCCAGGAGTGACCCCAACATGGTCGTGCCACAAGGATTCATGTCAAATGAAAAGGGAAGCATGTATCTTTGAATCTTGTCAAATCCTAGGTTTGACCAAGATAATTTAAACAAGTTTAAAACAAGAAAATGAAAAGGGAAGCATGTATCCTTCTTAGTCACTCTAAAATGAAGTTTTTGGGAGGTTTTTGAAATTTCCATGTTTGAAACCCAAAACCACTTCTCTTCATGCTTGACTTCATAAGACGGAGATTAGGGGTTAGGGGGTAGATACATGATTTGTATGGTTTGATATGTCTAGACCTTGTTTATCAATTTTAATGCTTACTATATGACATAAGAAGACTATGTGATTTTGTTTTTCATTTTTCTGTTTTTTTATTTTTCTGCCCATTTGAATCTTGGTCAAATCCTAGGTTTGACCAAGATTTAGACAAGTTTAACACGTAAATGATTTAACTTGGATTTCCTACCCTTGAATCCATATGAAACTTTGTTCTAATGCACTATTATAATCAACCGAGTTTTTACACCAACAGGTCTGTCACTTACGTGTGGTGCCCACGCGTGAGGTCCCACACTTCAGTGAGCACAAGTCACGTGCGTAGGTACGCAAACTCCCATCTTCTTTGTCAAGAGAAGACGCATCAGATGCGTATTGGAATCTGTGGGTCCTTCTGGATCCTTCGGTTGTCCCTCTCACAAAAAAACAAATCTCTCTCATTCTCGGCCTCGCTCGACTCGCTCGCTCGCTCCTCGCCTGCTCACTGACAAACCCTGCACAAAAGTCAACATCATCACCCGAAAAAGGGGAGACACCCTTCTTCTTCTCCTTCCGAGTGATCCCTCTTCCTCCGTGTTTCACTCGACGGGCAAACACCCATGTGATGCATAGTAATAATAAAAAGGTAGTAGAAAAATCGATATACGAATCTATAATTAAATAGGTTAAACTCGGGTTTTGCCCAGTTCTACAGATCAAGGGTTCAAAAAAAATCCAACTACGGGGTTCGAACAACACGATTCTAATCCAAGAATTTTTTCGACCTCATCCAAATGGCCTCAAATTATAGGGTTAGCATCTAGTGCAGTTTGTGTGAAAATGTATGCACTATGTGTGCTATAACTTGTATGTCTTTCAAATTTGAACCAAATTTGAATAAGTTTGAAATATTTGCAAAGGGGCTTTTGGGAGGTTTTTCAAATTTCCATGTTTGAAACCCAAAACCACTTCTCTTCATGCTTGACTTCATAAGACACAGTTTAGGGGTTAGGGGTATAGATACATGATTTGTCTGGTTTGAATATGTCTAGACCTTGTTTATCAACTTTAATGCTTACTATATAACATAAGAAAACTATTTGCTTTGGTTTTTATTTTTGCTGATTTTTTTTCAATTTTGATGCCCATTTGAATCTTGGTCAAATCCTAGGTTTGACCATGGTTTAAACAAGTTTAAATCATGAATATGAAAAAATAAGCATCTTTCCTTCTTAGTCACCCCAAAATGTAGCTCTTGGGAGGGTTTTTGAAATTTCCATGTTTGGAACAAAAAAAACCACTTCTCTTCATGCATGCTTGACTTCATAAGACAGAGTTTAGGGTTAGGGGTGTAGATATATACATGATTTTCTAGTTTGAATATGTCTAGACCTGTTTATCAACTTTAATGCTAACTATAGACATAAGAAGACTATGTGCTTTGGTTTTTCATTTTTCTGTTTTTTTCTGAATTTTATTCCCATATATTTGAATCTTGGTCAAATCCTAGGTTCAACCAAGATTTAAACAAGTTTAAAACATGAAAATTAAAAGGTAAGCATGTATCCTTCTTAGTCACTCTAAAATGAAGCTTTTGGGATGTTCTTGAAATTTCCATGTTTGAAACCCAAAACGACTTCTCTTCATGCTAGACTTCATAAGATCGACGGGGGTAGATACATGATTTGTCTGGTTTGGATATACCTAGACCTCGTTTATCAACTCGAATGCTTACGATATGACATATATAAGAAGACTATGTGCTTTTGTTTTTCATTTTTCTGATTTTTTTGAATTTTGTGCCCACCCATTTGTATCTTGGTCAAATCCTAGGTTTGATAATGATTTAAACAAGTTTAAAATATGAAAATGCAAATGTAAGCATGGATCCTTCTTAGTCACTCTAAAATGAAGCTTTTGGGAGGTTTTTGAAATTTCCATGTTTGAAACCCAAAACCACTTCTCTTCACATGCTTGACTTCATAAGACATAGTTAATTAATTTAGGGCTTAGGGGGTATAGATACATGATTTGTGTGGTTTGAATATGTATGGACCTTGTTTATCAAATTCAATGCTTACTATATGACATAAGAAAACTATTTGCTTTGGTTTTTCTTTTTTCTGATTTTTTTTCAAATTTGATGCCCATTTGAATCTGCTTGTCAAATCCTAGGTTTGACGACCAAGATAATTTAAACAAGTTTAAAACATGAAAATGAAAAGGGAAGCATGGATCCTTCTTAGTCACTCTAAAATGAAGCTTTTGGGAGGTTTTTGAAATTTCCATGTTTGAAACCCAAAACCACTTCTCTTCACATGCTTGACTTCATAAGATAGAGTTTAGGGGTTAGGGGGTATAGCTACATGATTTGTCTGGTTTGAATATGTCTAGACCTTGTTTATCAACTTTAATGCTTACTATATGACATAAGAAAACTATTTGCTTTGGTTTTCCTTTTTGCTGATTTTTTTTTCAATTTTGATGCCCATTTGAATCTTGTCTAATCCTAGGTTTGACCAAGATAATTTAAACAAGTTTAAAACATGAAAATGAAAAGGGAAGCATGTATCCTTCTTAGTCACTCTAAACTCGGGTTTTGCCCAGTTCTACAGATCAAGGGTTCAAAAAATCCAACTACGGGGTTCGAACAACACGATTCTAATCCAAGAATTTTTTCGACCTCATCCAAATGGCCTCAAGCTATAGGGTTAGCATCTAGTGCAGTTTTTGTGAAAATGTATGCACTATGTGTGCTATAACTTGTATGTCTTTCAAATTTGAACCAAATTTGAATAAGTTTGAAATATTTGAAAAGGGGCTTTTGGGAGGATTTTGAAATTTCCATGTTTGAAACCCAAAACCACTTCTCTTCATGCTTGACTTCATAAGACGGAGTTTAGGGGTTAGGGGTAGATACATGATTTGTATGGTTTGATATGTCTAGACCTTGTTTATCAACTTTAATGCTTACTATATGACATAAGAAAACTATTTGCTTTGGTTTTCCTTTTTGCTGATTTTTTTTCAATTTTGATGCCCATTTGAATCTTGTCTAATCCTAGGTTTGACCAAGATAATTTAAACAAGTTTAAAACATGAAAATGAAAAGGGAAGCATGTATCCTTCTTAGTCACTCTAAACTCGGGTTTTGCCCAGTTCTACAGATCAAGGGTTCAAAAAAATCCAACTACGGGGTTCGAACAACACGATTCTAATCCAAGAATTTTTTCGACCTCATCCAAATGGCCTCAAGCTATAGGGTTAGCATCTAGTGCAGTTTTTGTGAAAATGTATGCACTATGTGTGCTATAACTTGTATGTCTTTCAAATTTGAACCAAATTTGAATAAGTTTGAAATATTTGAAAAGGGGCTTTTGGGAGGATTTTGAAATTTCCATGTTTGAAACCCAAAACCACTTCTCTTCATGCTTGACTTCATAAGACGGAGTTTAGGGGTTAGGGGTAGATACATGATTTGTATGGTTTGATATGTCTAGACCTTGTTTATCAACTTTAATGCTTACTATATGACATAAGAAGACTATGTGATTTTGTTTTTCATTTTTCTGTTTTTTATTTTTCTGCCCATTTGAATCTTGGTCAAATCCTAGGTTTGACCAAGATTTAGACAAGTTTAACACGTAAATGAGTTAACTTGGATTTCCTACCCTTGAATCCATAGGAAACTTTGTTCTAATGCACTATTATAATCAACCGAGTTTTTACACCAACAGGTCTGTCACTTACGTGTGGTGCCCACCCTTCAGGTCCCACACTTCAGTGAGCACAAGTCACGTGCAGTAGGTACGCAAACTCCCAGCCATCTTCTTTGTCAAGAGAAGACGCATCAGGATGCGTATTGGAAGTCTGTGGGTCCTTCTGGATCCTTCGGTTGTCCCTCTCACAAAAAAACAAATCTCTCTCATTCTCGGCCTCGCTCGACTCGCTCGCTCGCTCGCTCGCACCTCCTGCTCACTGACAAACCCTGCACAAAAGTCAACATCATCACCCGAAAAAGGGGAGACACCCCCTTCTTCTCTCCTTCCGAGTGATCCCTCTTCCTCCGTGTTTCACTCGACGGGCAAACACCCATGTGCTGCATAGTAATAATAAAAAGGTAGTAGAAAAATCGATATACGAATCTATAATTAAATAGGTTAAACTCGGGTTTTGCCCAGTTCTGCAGATCAAGGGTTCAAAAAAAAATCCAACTACGGGGTTCGAACAACACGATTCTAATCCAAGAATTTTTTCGACCTCATCCAAATGGCCTCAAATTATAGGGTTAGCATCTAGTGCAGTTTGTGTGAAAATGTATGCACTATGTGTGCTATAACTTGTATGTCTTTCAAATTTGAACCAAATTTGAATAAGTTTGAAATATTTGCAAAGGGGCTTTTGGGAGGTTTTTCAAATTTCCATGTTTGAAACCCAAAACCACTTCTCTTCATGCTTGACTTCATAAGACAGAGTTTAGGGGTTAGGGGGTATAGATACATGATTTGTCTGGTTTGAATATGTCTAGACCTTGTTTATCAACTTTAATGCTTACTATATAACATAAGAAAACTATTTGCTTTGGTTTTTATTTTTGCTGATTTTTTTTCAATTTTGATGCCCATTTGAATCTTGGTCAAATCCTAGGTTTGACCATGGTTTAAACAAGTTTAAATCATGAATATGAAAAAATAAGCATCTTTCCTTCTTAGTCACCCCAAAATGTAGCTCTTGGGAGGGTTTTTGAAATTTCCATGTTTGGAACAAAAAAACCACTTCTCTTCATGCATGCTTGACTTCATAAGACAGAGTTTAGGGTTAGGGGTGTAGATATATACATGATTTTCTAGTTTGAATATGTCTAGACCTGTTTATCAACTTTAATGCTAACTATAGACATAAGAAGACTATGTGCTTTGGTTTTTCATTTTTCTGTTTTTTTCTGAATTTTATTCCCATATATTTGAATCTTGGTCAAATCCTAGGTTCAACCAAGATTTAAACAAGTTTAAAACATGAAAATTAAAAGGTAAGCATGTATCCTTCTTAGTCACTCTAAAATGAAGCTTTTGGGATGTTCTTGAAATTTCCATGTTTGAAACCCAAAACGACTTCTCTTCATGCTAGACTTCATAAGATCGATGGGGGGTAGATACATGATTTGTCTGGTTTGGATATATATACCTAGACCTCGTTTATCAACTCGAATGCTTACGATATGACATATATAAGAAGACTATGTGCTTTTGTTTTTCATTTTTCTGATTTTTTTGAATTTTGTGCCCACCCATTTGTATCTTGGTCAAATCCTAGGTTTGATAATGATTTAAACAAGTTTAAAATATGAAAATGCAAATGTAAGCATGGATCCTTCTTAGTCACTCTAAAATGAAGCTTTTGGGAGGTTTTTGAAATTTCCATGTTTGAAACCCAAAACCACTTCTCTTCACATGCTTGACTTCATAAGACATAGTTAATCAATTTAGGGGTTAGGGGTATAGATACATGATTTGTGTTGTTTGAATATGTATGGACCTTGTTTATCAACTTCAATGCTTACTATATATATGACATAAGAAAACTATTTGCTTTGGTTTTTATTTTTTCTGATTTTTTTTCAATTTTGATGCCCATTTGAATCTTGGTCAAATCCTAGGTTTGACCATGGTTTAAACAAGTTTAAATCATGAATATGAAAAAATAAGCATCTTTCCTTCTTAGTCACCCCAAAATGTAGCTCTTGGGAGGGTTTTTGAAATTTCCATGTTTGGAACAAAAAAAACCACTTCTCTTCATGCATGCTTGACTTCATAAGACAGAGTTTAGGGTTAGGGGTGTAGATATATACATGATTTTCTAGTTTGAATATGTCTAGACCTGTTTATCAACTTTAATGCTAACTATAGACATAAGAAGACTATGTGCTTTGGTTTTTCATTTTTCTGTTTTTTTCTGAATTTTATTCCCATATATTTGAATCTTGGTCAAATCCTAGGTTCAACCAAGATTTAAACAAGTTTAAAACATGAAAATTAAAAGGTAAGCATGTATCCTTCTTAGTCACTCTAAAATGAAGCTTTTGGGATGTTCTTGAAATTTCCATGTTTGAAACCCAAAACGACTTCTCTTCATGCTAGACTTCATAAGATCGACGGGGGTAGATACATGATTTGTCTGGTTTGGATATACCTAGACCTCGTTTATCAACTCGAATGCTTACGATATGACATATATAAGAAGACTATGTGCTTTTGTTTTTCATTTTTCTGATTTTTTTGAATTTTGTGCCCACCCATTTGTATCTTGGTCAAATCCTAGGTTTGATAATGATTTAAACAAGTTTAAAATATGAAAATGCAAATGTAAGCATGGATCCTTCTTAGTCTGTCTAAAATGAAGCTTTTGGGAGGTTTTTGAAATTTCCATGTTTGAAACCCAAAACCACTTCTCTTCACATGCTTGACTTCATAAGACATAGTTAATTAATTTAGGGCTTAGGGGGTATAGATACATGATTTGTGTGGTTTGAATATGTATGGACCTTGTTTATCAAATTCAATGCTTACTATATGACATAAGAAAACTATTTGCTTTGGTTTTTCTTTTTTCTGTTTTTTTTCAAATTTGATGCCCATTTGAATCTGCTTGTCAAATCCTAGGTTTGACGACCAAGATAATTTAAACAAGTTTAAAACATGAAAATGAAAAGGGAAGCATGGATCCTTCTTAGTCACTCTAAAATGAAGCTTTTTGGGAGGTTTTTGAAATTTCCATGTTTGAAACCCAAACCACTTCTCTTCACATGCTTGACTTCATAAGATAGAGTTTAGGGGTTAGGGGTATAGCTACATGATTTGTCTGGTTTGAATATGTCTAGACCTTGTTTATCAACTTTAATGCTTAATTACTATATGACATAAGAAAACTATTTGCTTTGGTTTTCCTTTTTGCTGATTTTTTTTCAATTTTGATGCCCATTTGAATCTTGTCTAATCCTAGGTTTGACCAAGATAATTTAAACAAGTTTAAAACATGAAAATGAAAAGGGAAGCATGTATCCTTCTTAGTCACTCTAAACTCGGGTTTTGCCCAGTTCTACAGATCAAGGGTTCAAAAAAATCCAACTACGGGGTTCGAACAACACGATTCTAATCCAAGAATTTTTTCGACCTCATCCAAATGGCCTCAAGCTATAGGGTTAGCATCTAGTGCAGTTTTTGTGAAAATGTATGCACTATGTGTGCTATAACTTGTATGTCTTTCAAATTTGAACCAAATTTGAATAAGTTTGAAATATTTGCAAAGGGGCTTTTGGGAGGTTTTTCAAATTTCCATGTTTGAAACCCAAAACCACTTCTCTTCATGCTTGACTTCATAAGACGGAGTTTAGGGGTTAGGGGTAGATACATGATTTGTATGGTTTGATATGTCTAGACCTTGTTTATCAACTTTAATGCTTACTATATGACATAAGAAGACTATGTGAATTTGTTTTTTATTTTTCTGCCCATTTGAATCTTGGTCAAATCCTAGGTTTGATTTAGACAAGTTTAACACGTAAATGAGTTAACTTGGATTTCCTACCCTTGAATCCATAGGAAACTTTGTTCTAATGCACTATTATAATCAACCGAGTTTTTACACCAACAGGTCTGTCACTTACGTGTGGTGCCCACCCTTGAGGTCCCACACTTCAGTGAGCACAAGTCACGTGCAGTAGGTACGCAAACTCCCAGCCATCTTCTTTGTCAAGAGAAGACGCATCAGATGCGTATTGGAAGTCTGTGGGTCCTTCTGGATCCTTCGGTTGTCCCTCTCACAAAAAAAAACAAATCTCTCTCATTCTCGGCCTCGCTCGCTCGCTCGCTCTCCTCGCTCACTGACAAACCCCGCACAAAAGTCAACATCATCACCCGAAAAAGGAGAGACACTTCTTCTCTCCTTCCGAGTGATCCCTCTTCCTCCGTGTTTCACTCGACGGGCAAACACCCATGTGCTGCATAGTAATAATAAAAAGGTAGTAGAAAAATCGATATACGAATCTATAATTAAATAGGTTAAACTCGGGTTTTGCCCAGTTCTACAGATCAAGGGTTCAAAAAAAAAATCCAACTACGGGGTTCGAACAACACGATTCTAATCCAAGAATTTTTTCGACCTCATCCAAATGGCCTCAAATTATAGGGTTAGCATCTAGTGCAGTTTGTGTGAAAATGTATGCACTATGTGTGCTATAACTTGTATGTCTTTCAAATTTGAACCAAATTTGAATAAGTTTGAAATATTTGCAAAGGGGCTTTTGGGAGGTTTTTCAAATTTCCATGTTTGAAACCCAAAACCACTTCTCTTCATGCTTGACTTCATAAGACAGAGTTTAGGGGTTAGGGGTATAGATACATGATTTGTCTGGTTTGAATATGTCTAGACCTTGTTTATCAACTTTAATGCTTACTATATAACATAAGAAAACTATTTGCTTTGGTTTTTATTTTTGCTGATTTTTTTTCAATTTTGATGCCCATTTGAATCTTGGTCAAATCCTAGGTTTGACCATGGTTTAAACAAGTTTAAATCATGAATATGAAAAAATAAGCATCTTTCCTTCTTAGTCACCCCAAAATGTAGCTCTTGGGAGGGTTTTTGAAATTTCCATGTTTGGAACAAAAAAAACCACTTCTCTTCATGCATGCTTGACTTCATAAGACAGAGTTTAGGGTTAGGGGTGTAGATATATACATGATTTTCTAGTTTGAATATGTCTAGACCTGTTTATCAACTTTAATGCTAACTATAGACATAAGAAGACTATGTGCTTTGGTTTTTCATTTTTCTGTTTTTTTCTGAATTTTATTCCCATATATTTGAATCTTGGTCAAATCCTAGGTTCAACCAAGATTTAAACAAGTTTAAAACATGAAAATTAAAAGGTAAGCATGTATCCTTCTTAGTCACTCTAAAATGAAGCTTTTGGGATGTTCTTGAAATTTCCATGTTTGAAACCCAAAACGACTTCTCTTCATGCTAGACTTCATAAGATCGACGGGGGTAGATACATGATTTGTCTGGTTTGGATATACCTAGACCTCGTTTATCAACTCGAATGCTTACGATATGACATATATAAGAAGACTATGTGCTTTTGTTTTTCATTTTTCTGATTTTTTTGAATTTTGTGCCCACCCATTTGTATCTTGGTCAAATCCTAGGTTTGATAATGATTTAAACAAGTTTAAAATATGAAAATGCAAATGTAAGCATGGATCCTTCTTAGTCTGTCTAAAATGAAGCTTTTGGGAGGTTTTTGAAATTTCCATGTTTGAAACCCAAAACCACTTCTCTTCACATGCTTGACTTCATAAGACATAGTTAATTAATTTAGGGCTTAGGGGGTATAGATACATGATTTGTGTGGTTTGAATATGTATGGACCTTGTTTATCAAATTCAATGCTTACTATATGACATAAGAAAACTATTTGCTTTGGTTTTTCTTTTTTCTGATTTTTTTTCAAATTTGATGCCCATTTGAATCTGCTTGTCAAATCCTAGGTTTGACGACCAAGATAATTTAAACAAGTTTAAAACATGAAAATGAAAAGGGAAGCATGGATCCTTCTTAGTCACTCTAAAATGAAGCTTTTGGGAGGTTTTTGAAATTTCCATGTTTGAAACCCAAAACCACTTCTCTTCACATGCTTGACTTCATAAGATAGAGTTTAGGGGTTAGGGGGTATAGCTACATGATTTGTCTGGTTTGAATATGTCTAGACCTTGTTTATCAACTTTAATGCTTAATTACTATATGACATAAGAAAACTATTTGCTTTGGTTTTCCTTTTTGCTGATTTTTTTCAATTTTGATGCCCATTTGAATCTTGTCTAATCCTAGGTTTGACCAAGATAATTTAAACAAGTTTAAAACATGAAAATGAAAAGGGAAGCATGTATCCTTCTTAGTCACTCTAAACTCGGGTTTTGCCCAGTTCTACAGATCAAGGGTTCAAAAAATCCAACTACGGGGTTCGAACAACACGATTCTAATCCAAGAATTTTTTCGACCTCATCCAAATGGCCTCAAAAGCTATAGGGTTAGCATCTAGTGCAGTTTTTGTGAAAATGTATGCACTATGTGTGCTATAACTTGTATGTCTTTCAAATTTGAACCAAATTTGAATAAGTTTGAAATATTTGCAAAGGGGCTTTTGGGAGGTTTTTCAAATTTCCATGTTTGAAACCCAAAACCACTTCTCTTCATGCTTGACTTCATAAGACGGAGTTTAGGGGTTAGGGGTAGATACATGATTTGTATGGTTTGATATGTCTAGACCTTGTTTATCAACTTTAATGCTTACTATATGACATAAGAAGACTATGTGAATTTGTTTTTTATTTTTCTGCCCATTTGAATCTTGGTAAAATCCTAGGTTTGACCAAGATTTAGACAAGTTTAACACGTAAATGAGTTAACTTGGATTTCCTACCCTTGAATCCATAGGAAACTTTGTTCTAATGCACTATTATAATCAACCGAGTTTTTACACCAACAGGTCTGTCACTTACGTGTGGTGCCCACCCTTGAGGTCCCACACTTCAGTGAGCACAAGTCACGTGCAGTAGGTACGCAAACTCCCAGCCATCTTCTTTGTCAAGAGAAGACGCATCAGATGCGTATTGGAAGTCTGTGGGTCCTTCTGGATCCTTCGGTTGTCCCTCTCACAAAAAACAAATCTCTCTCATTCTCGGCCTCGCTCGACTCGCTCGCTCGCTCGCTCGCTCACTGACAAACCCTGCACAAAAGTCAACATCATCACCCGAAAAAGGGGAGACACCCCTTCTTCTCTCCTTCCGAGTGATCCCTCTTCCTCCGTGTTTCACTCGACGGGCAAACACCCATGTGCTGCATAGTAATAATAAAAAGGTAGTAGAAAAATCGATATACGAATCTATAATTAAATAGGTTAAACTCGGGTTTTGCCCAGTTCTGCAGATCAAGGGTTCAAAAAAAAAATCCAACTACGGGGTTCGAACAACACGATTCTAATCCAAGAATTTTTTCGACCTCATCCAAATGGCCTCAAATTATAGGGTTAGCATCTAGTGCAGTTTGTGTGAAAATGTATGCACTATGTGTGCTATAACTTGTATGTCTTTCAAATTTGAACCAAATTTGAATAAGTTTGAAATATTTGCAAAGGGGCTTTTGGGAGGTTTTTCAAATTTCCATGTTTGAAACCCAAAACCACTTCTCTTCATGCTTGACTTCATAAGACAGAGTTTAGGGGTTAGGGGGTATAGATACATGATTTGTCTGGTTTGAATATGTCTAGACCTTGTTTATCAACTTTAATGCTTACTATATAACATAAGAAAACTATTTGCTTTGGTTTTTATTTTTGCTGATTTTTTTTCAATTTTGATGCCCATTTGAATCTTGGTCAAATCCTAGGTTTGACCATGGTTTAAACAAGTTTAAATCATGAATATGAAAAAATAAGCATCTTTCCTTCTTAGTCACCCCAAAATGTAGCTCTTGGGAGGGTTTTTGAAATTTCCATGTTTGGAACAAAAAAAACCACTTCTCTTCATGCATGCTTGACTTCATAAGACAGAGTTTAGGGTTAGGGGTGTAGATATATACATGATTTTCTAGTTTGAATATGTCTAGACCTGTTTATCAACTTTAATGCTAACTATAGACATAAGAAGACTATGTGCTTTGGTTTTTCATTTTTCTGTTTTTTTCTGAATTTTATTCCCATATATTTGAATCTTGGTCAAATCCTAGGTTCAACCAAGATTTAAACAAGTTTAAAACATGAAAATTAAAAGGTAAGCATGTATCCTTCTTAGTCACTCTAAAATGAAGCTTTTGGGATGTTCTTGAAATTTCCATGTTTGAAACCCAAAACGACTTCTCTTCATGCTAGACTTCATAAGATCGACGGGGGGTAGATACATGATTTGTCTGGTTTGGATATACCTAGACCTCGTTTATCAACTCGAATGCTTACGATATGACATATATAAGAAGACTATGTGCTTTTGTTTTTCATTTTTCTGATTTTTTTGAATTTTGTGCCCACCCATTTGTATCTTGGTCAAATCCTAGGTTTGATAATGATTTAAACAAGTTTAAAATATGAAAATGCAAATGTAAGCATGGATCCTTCTTAGTCACTCTAAAATGAAGCTTTTGGGAGGTTTTTGAAATTTCCATGTTTGAAACCCAAAACCACTTCTCTTCACATGCTTGACTTCATAAGACATAGTTAATTAATTTAGGGCTTAGGGGGTATAGATACATGATTTGTGTGGTTTGAATATGTATGGACCTTGTTTATCAAATTCAATGCTTACTATATGACATAAGAAAACTATTTGCTTTGGTTTTTCTTTTTTCTGTTTTTTTTTCAAATTTGATGCCCATTTGAATCTGCTTGTCAAATCCTAGGTTTGACGACCAAGATAATTTAAACAAGTTTAAAACATGAAAATGAAAAGGGAAGCATGGATCCTTCTTAGTCACTCTAAAATGAAGCTTTTTGGGAGGTTTTTGAAATTTCCATGTTTGAAACCCAAAACCACTTCTCTTCACATGCTTGACTTCATAAGATAGAGTTTAGGGGTTAGGGGTATAGCTACATGATTTGTCTGGTTTGAATATGTCTAGACCTTGTTTATCAACTTTAATGCTTACTATATGACATAAGAAAACTATTTGCTTTGGTTTTCCTTTTTGCTGATTTTTTTCAATTTTGATGCCCATTTGAATCTTGTCTAATCCTAGGTTTGACCAAGATAATTTAAACAAGTTTAAAACATGAAAATGAAAAGGGAAGCATGTATCCTTCTTAGTCACTCTAAACTCGGGTTTTGCCCAGTTCTACAGATCAAGGGTTCAAAAAATCCAACTACGGGGTTCGAACAACACGATTCTAATCCAAGAATTTTTTCGACCTCATCCAAATGGCCTCAAGCTATAGGGTTAGCATCTAGTGCAGTTTTTGTGAAAATGTATGCACTATGTGTGCTATAACTTGTATGTCTTTCAAATTTGAACCAAATTTGAATAAGTTTGAAATATTTGCAAAGGGGCTTTTGGGAGGTTTTTCAAATTTCCATGTTTGAAACCCAAAACCACTTCTCTTCATGCTTGACTTCATAAGACGGAGTTTAGGGGTTAGGGGTAGATACATGATTTGTATGGTTTGATATGTCTAGACCTTGTTTATCAACTTTAATGCTTACTATATGACATAAGAAGACTATGTGAATTTGTTTTTTATTTTTCTGCCCATTTGAATCTTGGTCAAATCCTAGGTTTGACCAAGATTTAGACAAGTTTAACACGTAAATGAGTTAACTTGGATTTCCTACCCTTGAATCCATAGGAAACTTTGTTCTAATGCACTATTATAATCAACCGAGTTTTTACACCAACAGGTCTGTCACTTACGTGTGGTGCCCACCCTTGAGGTCCCACACTTCAGTGAGCACAAGTCACGTGCGTAGGTACGCAAACTCCCAGCCATCTTCTTTGTCAAGAGAAGACGCATCAGATGCGTATTGGAAGGTCCTTCTGGATCCTTCGGTTGTCCCTCTCACAAAAAAACAAATCTCTCTCATTCTCGGCCTCGCTCGACTCGCTCGCTCGCTCGCACCTCCTGCTCACTGACAAACCCTGCACAAAAGTCAACATCATCACCCGAAAAAGGGGAGACACCCCTTCTTCTCTCCTTCCGAGTGATCCCTCTTCCTCCGTGTTTCACTCGACGGGCAAACACCCATGTGCTGCATAGTAATAATAAAAAGGTAGTAGAAAAATCGATATACGAATCTATAATTAAATAGGTTAAACTCGGGTTTTGCCCAGTTCTGCAGATCAAGGGTTCAAAAAAAAAAAATCCAACTACGGGGTTCGAACAACACGATTCTAATCCAAGAATTTTTTCGACCTCATCCAAATGGCCTCAAATTATAGGGTTAGCATCTAGTGCAGTTTGTGTGAAAATGTATGCACTATGTGTGCTATAACTTGTATGTCTTTCAAATTTGAACCAAATTTGAATAAGTTTGAAATATTTGCAAAGGGGCTTTTGGGAGGTTTTTCAAATTTCCATGTTTGAAACCCAAAACCACTTCTCTTCATGCTTGACTTCATAAGACAGAGTTTAGGGGTTAGGGGGTATAGATACATGATTTGTCTGGTTTGAATATGTCTAGACCTTGTTTATCAACTTTAATGCTTACTATATAACATAAGAAAACTATTTGCTTTGGTTTTTATTTTTGCTGATTTTTTTTCAATTTTGATGCCCATTTGAATCTTGGTCAAATCCTAGGTTTGACCATGGTTTAAACAAGTTTAAATCATGAATATGAAAAAATAAGCATCTTTCCTTCTTAGTCACCCCAAAATGTAGCTCTTGGGAGGGTTTTTGAAATTTCCATGTTTGGAACAAAAAAAACCACTTCTCTTCATGCATGCTTGACTTCATAAGACAGAGTTTAGGGTTAGGGGTGTAGATATATACATGATTTTCTAGTTTGAATATGTCTAGACCTGTTTATCAACTTTAATGCTAACTATAGACATAAGAAGACTATGTGCTTTGGTTTTTCATTTTTCTGTTTTTTTCTGAATTTTATTCCCATATATTTGAATCTTGGTCAAATCCTAGGTTCAACCAAGATTTAAACAAGTTTAAAACATGAAAATTAAAAGGTAAGCATGTATCCTTCTTAGTCACTCTAAAATGAAGCTTTTGGGATGTTCTTGAAATTTCCATGTCTGAAACCCAAAACGACTTCTCTTCATGCTAGACTTCATAAGATCGACGGGGGGTAGATACATGATTTGTCTGGTTTGGATATACCTAGACCTCGTTTATCAACTCGAATGCTTACGATATGACATATATAAGAAGACTATGTGCTTTTGTTTTTCATTTTTCTGATTTTTTTGAATTTTGTGCCCACCCATTTGTATCTTGGTCAAATCCTAGGTTTGATAATGATTTAAACAAGTTTAAAATATGAAAATGCAAATGTAAGCATGGATCCTTCTTAGTCTGTCTAAAATGAAGCTTTTGGGAGGTTTTTGAAATTTCCATGTTTGAAACCCAAAACCACTTCTCTTCACATGCTTGACTTCATAAGACATAGTTAATTAATTTAGGGCTTAGGGGGTATAGATACATGATTTGTGTGATTTGAATATGTATGGACCTTGTTTATCAAATTCAATGCTTACTATATGACATAAGAAAACTATTTGCTTTGGTTTTTCTTTTTTCTGATTTTTTTTCAAATTTGATGCCCATTTGAATCTGCTTGTCAAATCCTAGGTTTGACGACCAAGATAATTTAAACAAGTTTAAAACATGAAAATGAAAAGGGAAGCATGGATCCTTCTTAGTCACTCTAAAATGAAGCTTTTGGGAGGTTTTTGAAATTTCCATATTTGAAACCCAAAACCACTTCTCTTCACATGCTTGACTTCATAAGATAGAGTTTAGGGGTTAGGGGGTATAGCTACATGATTTGTCTGGTTTGAATATGTCTAGACCTTGTTTATCAACTTTAATGCTTACTATATGACATAAGAAAACTATTTGCTTTGGTTTTCCTTTTTGCTGATTTTTTTTCAATTTTGATGCCCATTTGAATCTTGTCTAATCCTAGGTTTGACCAAGATAATTTAAACAAGTTTAAAACATGAAAATGAAAAGGGAAGCATGTATCCTTCTTAGTCACTCTAAACTCGGGTTTTGCCCAGTTCTACAGATCAAGGGTTCAAAAAAATCCAACTACGGGGTTCGAACAACACGATTCTAATCCAAGAATTTTTTCGACCTCATCCAAATGGCCTCAAGCTATAGGGTTAGCATCTAGTGCAGTTTTTGTGAAAATGTATGCACTATGTGTGCTATAACTTGTATGTCTTTCAAATTTGAACCAAATTTGAATAAGTTTGAAATATTTGAAAAGGGGCTTTTGGGAGGATTTTGAAATTTCCATGTTTGAAACCCAAAACCACTTCTCTTCATGCTTGACTTCATAAGACGGAGTTTAGGGGTTAGGGGTAGATACATGATTTGTATGGTTTGATATGTCTAGACCTTGTTTATCAACTTTAATGCTTACTATATGACATAAGAAAACTATTTGCTTTGGTTTTCCTTTTTGCTGATTTTTTTCAATTTTGATGCCCATTTGAATCTTGTCTAATCCTAGGTTTGACCAAGATAATTTAAACAAGTTTAAAACATGAAAATGAAAAGGGAAGCATGTATCCTTCTTAGTCACTCTAAACTCGGGTTTTGCCCAGTTCTACAGATCAAGGGTTCAAAAAATCCAACTACGGGGTTCGAACAACACGATTCTAATCCAAGAATTTTTTCGACCTCATCCAAATGGCCTCAAGCTATAGGGTTAGCATCTAGTGCAGTTTTTGTGAAAATGTATGCACTATGTGTGCTATAACTTGTATGTCTTTCAAATTTGAACCAAATTTGAATAAGTTTGAAATATTTGAAAAGGGGCTTTTGGGAGGATTTTGAAATTTCCATGTTTGAAACCCAAAACCACTTCTCTTCATGCTTGACTTCATAAGACGGAGTTTAGGGGTTAGGGGTAGATACATGATTTGTATGGTTTGATATGTCTAGACCTTGTTTATCAACTTTAATGCTTACTATATGACATAAGAAGACTATGTGATTTTGTTTTTCATTTTTCTGTTTTTTTATTTTTCTGCCCATTTGAATCTTGGTCAAATCCTAGGTTTGACCAAGATTTAGACAAGTTTAACACGTAAATGAGTTAACTTGGATTTCCTACCCTTGAATCCATAGGAAACTTTGTTCTAATGCACTATTATAATCAACCGAGTTTTTACACCAACAGTCTGTCACTTACGTGTGGTGCCCACCTTCAGGTCCCACACTTCAGTGAGCACAAGTCACGTGCGGTAGGTACGCAAACTCCGCCATCTTCTTTGTCAAGAGAAGACGCATCGATGCGTATTGGAAGTCTGTGGGTCCTTCTGGATCCTTCGGTTGTCCCTCTCACAAAAAAAACAAATCTCTCTCATTCTCGGCCTCGCTCGACTCGCTGCTCGCTCGCTCGCACCTCCTGCTCACTGACAAACCCTGCACAAAAGTCAACATCATCACCCGAAAAGGGAGACACCCCTTCTTCTCTCCTTCCGAGTGATCCCTCTTCCTCCGTGTTTCACTCGACGGGCAAACACCCATGTGCTGCATAGTAATAATAAAAAGGTAGTAGAAAAATCGATATACGAATCTATAATTAAATAGGTTAAACTCGGGTTTTGCCCAGTTCTACAGATCAAGGGTTCAAAAAAAAATCCAACTACGGGGTTCGAACAACACGATTCTAATCCAAGAATTTTTTCGACCTCATCCAAATGGCCTCAAATTATAGGGTTAGCATCTAGTGCAGTTTGTGTGAAAATGTATGCACTATGTGTGCTATAACTTGTATGTCTTTCAAATTTGAACCAAATTTGAATAAGTTTGAAATATTTGCAAAGGGGCTTTTGGGAGGTTTTTGAAATTTCCATGTTTGAAACCCAAAACCACTTCTCTTCATGCTTGACTTCATAAGACAGAGTTTAGGGGTTAGGGGGTATAGATACATGATTTGTCTGGTTTGAATATGTCTAGACCTTGTTTATCAACTTTAATGCTTACTATATAACATAAGAAAACTATTTGCTTTGGTTTTTCTTTTTGCTGATTTTTTTTCAATTTTGATGCCCATTTGAATCTTGGTCAAATCCTAGGTTTGACCATGGTTTAAACAAGTTTAAATCATGAATATGAAAAAATAAGCATCTTTCCTTCTTAGTCACCCCAAAATGTAGCTCTTGGGAGGGTTTTTGAAATTTCCATGTTTGGAACAAAAAAACCACTTCTCTTCATGCATGCTTGACTTCATAAGACAGAGTTTAGGGTTAGGGGTGTAGATATATACATGATTTTCTAGTTTGAATATGTCTAGACCTGTTTATCAACTTTAATGCTAACTATAGACATAAGAAGACTATGTGCTTTGGTTTTTCATTTTTCTGTTTTTTTCTGAATTTTATTCCCATATATTTGAATCTTGGTCAAATCCTAGGTTCAACCAAGATTTAAACAAGTTTAAAACATGAAAATTAAAAGGTAAGCATGTATCCTTCTTAGTCACTCTAAAATGAAGCTTTTGGGATGTTCTTGAAATTTCCATGTTTGAAACCCAAAACGACTTCTCTTCATGCTAGACTTCATAAGATCGATGGGGGGTAGATACATGATTTGTCTGGTTTGGATATATATACCTAGACCTCGTTTATCAACTCGAATGCTTACGATATGACATATATAAGAAGACTATGTGCTTTTGTTTTTCATTTTTCTGATTTTTTTGAATTTTGTGCCCACCCATTTGTATCTTGGTCAAATCCTAGGTTTGATAATGATTTAAACAAGTTTAAAATATGAAAATGCAAATGTAAGCATGGATCCTTCTTAGTCACTCTAAAATGAAGCTTTTGGGAGGTTTTTGAAATTTCCATGTTTGAAACCCAAAACCACTTCTCTTCACATGCTTGACTTCATAAGACATAGTTAATCAATTTAGGGGTTAGGGGTATAGATACATGATTTGTGTTGTTTGAATATGTATGGACCTTGTTTATCAACTTCAATGCTTACTATATATATGACATAAGAAAACTATTTGCTTTGGTTTTTCTTTTTTCTGATTTTTTTTTCAATTTTTTGATGCCCATTTGGATCTTGTCAAATCCTAGGTTTGACGACCAAGATAATTTAAACAAGTTTAAAACATGAAAATGAAAAGGTAAGCATGGATCCTTCTTAGTCACTCTAAAATGAAGCTTTTGGGAGGTTTTTGAAATTTCCATGTTTGAAACCCAAAACCACTTCTCTTCACATGCTTGACTTCAATTCATAAGACAGAGTTTAGGGGTTAGGGGGTATAGCTACATGATTTGTCTGGTTTGATTATGTCTAGACCTTGTTTATCAACTTTAATGCTTACTATATGACATAAGAAAACTATTTGCTTTGGTTTTTTTTTGCTGAATTTTTTTCAATTTTGATGCCCATTTGAATCTTGTCTAATCCTAGGTTTGACCAAGATAATTTAAACAAGTTTAAAACATGAAAATGAAAAGGGAAGCATGTATCCTTCTTAGTCACCCCAAAATGTAGCTCTTAGGATGGTTTTTGAAATTTCCATGTTTGACTTCATAAGACGGAGTTTAGGGGTTAGGGGGTATATATAGATACATGATTTGTGTGGTTTGAATATGTATGGACCTTTTTTTTATCAACTTTACTGCTTACTACATGACATAAGAAGACTATGTGATTTGGTTTTTCATTTTTCTGTTTTTTTATTTTTCTGCCCATTTGAATCTTGGTCAAATCCTATGTTTGACCAAGATTTAGATAAGTTTAACACGTAAATGAGTTAACTTGGATTTCCTACCCTTGAATCCATATGAAACTTTGTTCTAATGCACTATTATAATCAACCGAGTTTTTACACCAACAGGTCTGTCACTTACGTGTGGTGCCCACCCTTGAGGTCCCACACTTCAGTGAGAACAAGTCACGTGCTAGGTACGCAAACTCCCAGCCATCTTCTTTGTCAAGAGAAGACGCATCAGATGCGTATTGGAAGTCTGTGGGTCCTTCTGGATCCTTCGGTTGTCCCTCTCACAAAAAAACAAATCTCTCTCATTCTCGGCCTCGCTCGACTCGCTCGCTCGCTCGCACCTCCTGCTCACTGACAAACCCTGCACAAAAGTCAACATCATCACCCGAAAAAGGGGAGACACCTTCTTCTCTCCTTCCGAGTGATCCCTCTTCCTCCGTGTTTCACTCGACGGGCAAACACCCATGTGCTGCATAGTAATAATAAAAAGGTAGTAGAAAAATCGATATACGAATCTATAATTAAATAGGTTAAACTCGGGTTTTGCCCAGTTCTACAGATCAAGGGTTCAAAAAAAATCCAACTACGGGGTTTGAACAACACGATTCTAATCCAAGAATTTTTTCGACCTCGTCCAAATGGTCTCAAATTATAGGGTTAGCATCTAGTGCAGTTTGTGTGAAAATGTATGCAATATGTGTGATATAACTTGTATGTCTTTCAAATTTGAACCAAATTTGAATAAGTTTGAAATATTTGAAAACGGGCTTAATTTTGGGAGGTTTTTGAACCAAAGAGAAGTGGTATTGGGTTTCAAACATGGAAATTCCAAAAACCTCCCGGCCACGAGCTCCATTTTGGAGTGACTAAGAATGGATCGATTTTACTTAGGTATGTAGTATTGTACATCACAAATGTGAAATGAAACAGATGATGTGAATCTCTATAAACCCTAAACCCTAATTATATTAAACCCCTAGACCCTAACACTAAACCTTATATATATAAACCATAAACCTATATATCACTACCAAAAAATGAGTCATGCGATTCAAATGTTTGGCATTGTTTTCTCGTAGCATGCAAAATGCTCTCACACACACTTCTGGGGAAGCGAGGCCTCAAACACATGGTGCAAAAAAAATATGCAGGGTTCTTGTCTAAACATAGAAGTGTATATATGCCATGTTTATTTGGTACTGTTCATAGAGGTATTATGTAAACCACAAATGATATGACTATGCATGCTTTGTTTCGATCTTTTCTATCAATCCCCACACAATAACTTATTAATTCGGCTTGTTTTAAAATTTAGCTAGGTCGAGCAATCTCACGATGCTCTCACCCTGCTTGTTTTAATTTGCTCTAGTACGAGGGTGCGGTGCATGTGTTTGGCCATTATTATATAAAATGTACTTGGCTCGATCCACACATTCAGGCCACACACCCATGTATTTTTTAAATTATTTGTTTGATCTGTACTTCATCTACACACTGTGTCAAATTTGCATTTTATCGGATTTAGCCCAAGAAATTGTATATATATAGATGCACATTGAGATAATTCATGAAACCTTGGAAATGGTCATCCTGTCATGCATGTTTCCCCGCGAATGAAAACTTGATTGGTGGCAGACAAGCAAAAACACATTTATGGGCGACAACCCAAAATGCACATATTTTGCAAAGTATTCATGCTTGCATGATGAAAAGTTGCAAATATATACATAAAATTGGGCCATGATTCAAAAGTTTGGCATGGTTCTTGTGTAGTGGTACCAAGCTCACATGCATGTGGGAGGAAATTTAGCTAGACGAACTCCAACATGGTGCCAATCTACTTGAGGGTTCTTCTCTAAAACACTGGTATGGCATGTTTGGTATTTTCCCTAGATATATGTACTACAAAATGATGAATACTCCATGTTTTTAGATTGCCTTTTTTGAATCACGTGTGCCTTGATTTCAAATCTAGGTCAAATCACTGGGGGAGGGGGATACACTTGGCTTCATGGAAAAAATAATGTCTTGTAAATGAGATAACTTTGCTTTCCTACCCTTGGATCTATAGGAAACTATGGAGTACTTATACATTATAATAATCACCCGAGTACACCAACTGGTCTGTCACTTACGTGTGGTTCCCATGCGTGAGGTCCCACACTTCAGTGAGCACAGGTTATGTGTCCACCAGTCTAGAGGCTCCCGTTAAAAGAAGAGCCCTCTATATTATTATAAAGAAACATCAATCTCCATAAACATCAATCTCCCTTCTCAGTTCTCAGCTTCTCACTGCTCCCCCCTCGCTCGCGCCGCCGCCGCCACAACCCCCCGCGCCCCTTTCCGATCCCTCATCAGACCTTAGACTATGGAGTTGCCTGTGCCGAAGAAGCAGCCTCTGAAGCCGACGATCCAGTGTATCAACGACTGGTGCGGGAGGGAGATCCCTTACAACGAGGAAGACAAGCACATGATGGCGTGCCCGCACGGCTCTTGCTTCTGCACGCACCCCGGCTGCGAATTCGCCGATTCGAAGGTACCGTTCATCCTACACCTCAGAGAAGCCCACTTGACCGCTGTGGATAGGTTCCCGTACGACGAGGACTTCGGATTTGTTCATCTGAAGGTGCCGGCACCGGGCTCGCCAAAACTACAGCTCATCGGCTACGGGACGGATGGCGCAGTGTTCGCCTTGCACATCCACCCTTGCGGCATGGACACCGCGGTATCCTTCGTGTGCGTCAGGCCGGCGGCGTGCAACTTGCCCCGGTATAGGGTGACAATGTGGGCGAACGGCCCGCCGATGCCGGGGCCGCGTAAGCTTACCGGGGAACACTTGTTTGACGTGGTGAAGGCGGTATTAGAGCCGACGAGCAGCCCGACTCCGGGCACAGTTTCTTTGGGAGATGTCACTTCCTTCCTCTCGGTGCCGCCGCGGTACCTGTGCGGCAATGAATCATCGAAGCAGCTGACTATCTATTTGCGCATCGATAAGGAGTGAGTGAACATAACACTACCCTCAATCTTATTGGGACGATGCTAATGCGGATTTAAGTAATGCTGAATTAATTTGTTTTTCTTGTGACAGGGCGATTAGCAAGGAGAAGAGGATCTCGGTGCACAGGTAGCGACCTATATCTCGGCGTCCACCAAGTGTCCCTGAGTAGGAGATCTTGTTCTGCCTCTTCTTTTGATGTTTAATATTGCTTCATCACCGTAAAAGGAAGGGTGTGTCTGGGGCTTCCTGCTTCAAAGTACTCAGTACAAGGACTAAAAGAGACGTTTTGCTGATGGTTCTTGTCAGGACGGCCGTAGTGTTGGAGGTGGTCATCTACTTCGGTGGGGAAGGACTACTTAGACCTTTATCTAAAAATATTGACGGATTGGATGTATTTTATGTTTACCATGAATTATTCTATGTAATATGTAACCCAATTCGCCGATTAATGCAACTCTGGATCCTTCACTGTCATACGACTACTAAAACAATATAAATAAATAGGCATTTTAAGTTTAATGCACATTTAATCAAGCCACATAATGTTGGCGTACTTGTAAGCAACCAGGTTTACTATTGTTGGCATGTGTGGTACAATTTCATGGGGCAATACCCAATCTAGCTTGTTCAATTACATTACATGAAGTAATTAAAATATGGATGCCTAGAATTATTCACTTCCGTACATTGCGATGGCTTATAGCGGTTTCTATGACCAATCTACATCACAAATCTAGTTCAAATTTGATCTATTTTTATGAACAAAATTGGAAACTCTACTTGGCATTTTCGTTTACTATGACCAGATTCACATATGTAGTGATTCATTTTCTTTTCAAATCGCCATACCATTTCCTCGTGAACTCTTCATCTTTTTTTTAGTTTTAATGAATTTCCTTTGGTTGCATTCAATTTGCTTCAAATTCACCGGCTTCACCATTCGTACAAATTGTTCATCTTTTCTTTGTAGATTTTTCATGCATGAAGCATAACACCTTACCATGGTAAAATCTGCAGATTTTCTACCAAAACTCGTGCCGAACTTTAAAGAACATGCAATTTTAAATTGACTAAAATTGGTTAAAACTCAACATAAGTCCACATATATTACAAACTCGAGAAATAATCAACATATATATCACCTAAATGGTCATCTTATGAAGTATGCCATGTTTCAAAATTGTTACCTTGAAAATTTGGCCCTTCTCTCAGGCAGCCACTTCACAATAAAGCTCACATAAAGCTCTTATTTTACACTAATAAAGTAGAATGTATTTATGTGTGAAATGAAGTTGAATAAAATATATGTGAACGGTAAGATGCACATTGCTGCCAATATTTGGGATAATTATTATTAAGTTCATACTAATATACAATGCAATCAACATGACCACACATGTGCAAGCAAGATAATAAATCTTTCTTAAATTACCTTAAGGTTGTAAGTTTGTTATTTGTATAGCGATTTTATCTCATACGATGACTCAAGCTAGCACATTTTTTTTGAATTTGCTTCAATATTCTAGGACCCACCACATTCGTAAAATGGTAGTGCCAATTTTACGTATCGTAGTGCACAAAAGACACACACACACACACGCACACACGCACACATATGCTCACTTATTTCAATATTTAAACTATATTTTCTTCATTCAAATTTTCCGACCTGGCATTTGAACATGTAGTTGAATTTTGAGTAAAACCGCTCATACGTCAAACATGAATCCAAATAAGGTACAATTCGAGAAAATCTACACATCACATTTTGGCCAATATACATTGTATAATGCTTGTGAAAATGTAGACTATGAAATAGTCAACGTCACCTTTTTAGGTCATGAATGTGTTGGGCATCGACCAAAGTCTGGTAGGATGGTGAGGCATGAGTTACGAACATCCTTCTTCTCCTCTCACCCCCATTTGAGAGAGAGAGAGAGTGTGTGTTTGTGTGTTTGTGTGTGTGTGTGTGTGGGGGGGGGGGGGGGTAGAAAGCCATGTTAATAAATTAACTCATACATGAAAGCAAGAAATCAAACTTGATTTATATAAATCACTCTTAGTATTGTAGTTTGTTATTTTTATACCATCTATATCTCATATGACGACACAAGCTAGTCCACATTTTTAGGGCTCCTTTGATTCAAAGGATTTGCATAGGAAGTGTGAAGGATTTGGTTCCTATGGGAAAATTTCCTATACATGTTGTTTGATTCATAGGAACATATCCTATAGGAAAAATTCCTATAGGAATCTTGTAGTGTAATTCCTATAGGAAATAAGCATTAGCTCATAGCTCATGAAAAAATTCCTTTGCTACAATCAAACACACTTCATCTTCCTATAGGATTCAAGTAGACATGCCATTCCAATCCTATACATTTCCTATTCCTATGCTTTTCCTATCCTTTAAATCAAAGGAGCCCTTAATTTCATTGAAGTTCTTTTTGTTGCACTCAAATTACTTCAACTTTTAGGACCCACCATCCGTACAAGGGTAATGGAAATTTCTATGATCTTAGTGCAAGGCTTCACACAGAGACACTCAAAGTATTTCAATATTTTAAAATTCATTTTCTTCCCTAAAAATTGCCGACCGTCCATTCGTAACATGTAGTTCAATTTTGAGTAACATCACACATATGTCAAACATCAATCTTTTTTTTTGATATTTCGAGAAAATCTTCATATCCCATTTTTGGCCATCATATAAGGTGTACTGCGTGTGAAAACATAGACAGTGAAACTTTCAGCGTCACCTTAGGGCATCCACAATGTATGGATGGCCAAATCTGACAAAACACAGTATTTGGCATTGAAGCTACATATGGCTACACCTCCACAATGTACCATAGCTAAATATCTGTACGGTGGGTCCCGTTACCGAATAAAACCATCGTAAAAAAAGGGTGTTCTCTCTCTGAGTGCTATTGTTATATGTCAAACATCAATCTTTTTTTTTTGATATTTCGAGAAAATCTTCATATCCCATTTTTGGCCATCATATAAGGTGTACTGCGTGTGAAAACATAGACAGTGAAACTTTCAGCGTCACCTTAATTAGCCAAACTGGTGGGACGGTGAGGCCCGAATTAATAGCCACCACCTTCCTTCTTCTCCACTCGCCCCTCCCCTCCCCTCCCCATCAATATCTTCTTCAAAGCAGATTAAAGAGGATGGAGTGCCCCCACGACGGGTGCGGGAGCGTGGTCGCCTACAACGAGCTCCACGACCACGAGCTCGCGTGCCCGCACAGCCCGTGCGACTGCACAGAGGCCGGCTGCGACTTCTCCGCCTCGCCAGCAGCGCTCATCGCCCACCTCAGAGAAATCCATTCGATTTGTGTGGACATGATCCCGTACGGCACCGCGATGGCGTTCATCATCCCGGTGCTGGCACCGCCAGAGCCAAGACGTCCGGTCATCTTCTACGGGAACGATGGTACCGTGTTCGTCTGGCACACATATACGCAAGTCCAGCCGAAAAATGGATGCGTGCTGGCCTGCCTATCCGTTGAGTGCGTTAGGTCGGCGGCGTGCGTGTGGCCGGAGTACAATGTGAGTATGTCGTCGCACGGCAAGCCATTACTTAATCGCTCTGAGATTGGTTTAATGCTCCCCAACTATACGGCCACTATTCTGGCGAACAGCACGACCACGCCGGGCGCCGCCAAATGGTCGGAACTAGAGCGGTCGTTGCAATGGTATCAACCGTGCACGGAGCTGACTATCTGGGTTCGCATCGACAGGTGATACATGCGCCTATCTTAATCTTCGTGGTTATCTAATTGAAATTGCGGTTTATGCAGTACTGAATTAATTATTTTTTGTTGTCAGAAAGTTATCGTCGGACGGAAGTTCCTATTCGGAGCGGCGGGTTTAGGTTGCCAACTATGGGCTTTTTTCATTCAGAGGATTCACCAGGGCGGCCCTAACGACGATATATGATCTTATTTGGCGGAGAGGGTCCAACACTTGATTGTATTCTGTGTTTATGTTCACATACTCTATGGTGTATACTGTACTATGGAATCCCATGTCCGATTAAATGCACCTCTGGACCCTGCCAGGCATTTCCCTTGTTATCTTTTCTTTTACAGTATGCCACACATACTGTAACCATTGTTCAACGCGCAGTCCATTGGCTTGGGTGCTAGATGCTTCCTCGGGAAGGTACCCTATCTTGCCCATTTGAGAACAGACGTCCCTATAATTGCTCAGAAGCCCCGCGAGGGCACGATGGTCTTTTCTGGGTGTATGTAAGATTTATCCTTGACCAGCCCTCCGCCCTTCTTCTCTTTCTGTTCTGCTGGTAGCTAGTAACTAGCCTTCACCAGCCCTCCACCCTAACTACTGAGTAGTAAAGTACTACGTACCTCGCAAGCCATGGCTCCATTGAGCCGGGCGGCCCGGCGGCAGGATATCCTAGGGAAGACGATGAGGACTAGGACCGCCGAGAAAAACTCATCTAGCCAGCTAGCGCGTCGTTGTATGGCCACTTATGATCGCCTGAGCATTCTCGCAGAGCAGTCTATCCTCTATTCGATGGAGAGCGAGCCAGTGGGCGAGGGTTCGTCCGGGTAGGTTTCTAGTGGCGTGTCCTCCAGTTCATTCTTATTTTCTAACTGTTTTTTCCATTTATTTACATCTCACAGGGCCGGCGGTTCAAACGTCTACCCGGTAACCCCCACGACGGTGGCGCCCCAAGTCCGGTCGTCGGAAGCTGAGTTCGGCCCCGTTTCACGGCCAAGCCAGGTAGGCTGTATGCCTCTATCCACTTTTTTTTAATACTCCCTCCAATCCATTTTAATAGACTCTGATTTAGTACTCCCTCCGATCCATTTTATTTGAAATTTGAGTCAAATAAAATTTGTACAACTTTGTACTAAATCCGAGTCAACTAAAAGGGATCATAGGGAGAATACAACTTTACTAAATCCGTGTTTACTACTACTACTACTAAAAGGGATAGGATGGAGTAGTTTATGTAATCACGGCTTTCCTTTTAATTATGTGTTGATGAACACTGTGATATTTGTGGAGCGTCCATGTGATGTCCATTCCTGTATCAAGATCTGTGCTAGAAATTAGTAGTACTCCTATTTTTTTGCGTGTAATTACTCATATATGAATTGGTTGGATTCTTTTTTGTTCCATACAATGATCGTGCCAGCAAATGGAGGTGAACATGGCCCACATAGGCAGCCAGCTGGGGAATGAACTCTCCCTTACCCCAGAGTTTGAGCCTGTTCACGTAGATTTGGCGTCCGAGAACAAGATCTGCCATAATCTTCAGCAAGGCATCAATACCTTTACTGCCGAGCTCGACAGGCTTAATGAGCAGAACCGCGTTTGTGTGGAACTGCATAACCAGAGCGTCACATTGATGAATGATGATGATGCAAACACCACCATCAAGGGCGAGGGTTCGTCCGGGTAAGTTTCTAGCGGGGTGTCCTTCAGTTGATTCTTATTTTCTAGGGTGTGTCTATGTCCAAGTTGACTGAGATTTTCTTAAGTCTCAGTCAGCTCAAAAAAGTGCAACTGCAGTTCAAAGAAAAGTGCAACTCGGTCCAGTTGCACATTTTCTGGTAGAAAAGTGCAATTGCACTTTTTTAACAGAAAAGTGCAACTCAAGCACTTTTTTGTAATTAACTTAGACTTAAAAAAATCTCAGTTGACTGAGACATAGCAAAACCGTATTTTCTAACCGTTTTTACATTTATTTACATCTCAAAGGGCCGGCGGTTCAAATGTCTCCCCGGTAACCACAACGACGGTGGCGCCCCAAGTCCGGCCGTCCGAAGCTAAGTTCGGCCCCGTTTCCCGGCCAAGCCAGGTAGGCTGTATGCCTCTGTCCACTTGTTTTTTTATAGTTTATGTAATCACTGCTTTCCGATTAATTATGTGTTGATGAACCCTGTGGTATTTGTGGAGCGTCCGAGTGTTGTCCATTCCTTTATCAATATCCATGCTAGAAATTAGTAGTCCTATTGTTTGCGGGTAACTAATACTCATATATGAATGGGTTGATTTCTTTTTTTTTCATACAATTATTGTTGTAGCAAAAGGAAGAGAACAAGGCCCACATAGGCAGCCAGCTGGAGAATGAACACTCCCTCACCCTGGAGTGTGATCGTCTTCACAGAGTTTTGGCGTCTGAGAAGGAGATCTCCTTTCATCTTGCGCAATGCGTCGACATGCTTAAGCAGCAGAACGCCTACTGGGTGGAACTGAACAACAAGAGCGTCACATGGATGGATACTGGAAGCAACCTCATCAAGTATCTCATGGAACAGAAGTTGAAATTAAAGCTCAAGAGGCAGATCTCGAGGGTGCTAATGCGCGGACAAACCGCCGTCCTTAATGCGATTATCAAGGAGAAGGAGGATCTCCGTGCACAGCTAGCGACCTATATCTCGGCGTCCACCAAGAGTGTCCCTGAGTAGGAGATCTTGTTCTGCTAGTTAACTGCTTCATCACCTTAGTATCGCCATGTGCTCGTAAAACTGCTAGTTAACTATCTGTTGGTATGTTGCACATTTGATCTGAACTTTGTGTTTTGCAATGCACAATTGATCAACTACTAGTAAGTGTATATTAAAATGGCGGGATACTCTTTTTAGCGGCGAAAATTTTCCATTTTTTGCTATTGTAGCGAATCTAAGCCCTTCAGAATCTTCCCTATCGTCAAGAAAACTTTCCAAAAACATAAGCATTTTGGAGGGAAACCTTGATGATATAGGCTATGAGGATGATCCTGGGTTGTGGTTCTTAGCGTGATCTGTAGATGGCAGTATGCTTCTTGTTCATACCTGAGGCTTTACTGAGGCTGCAAGATGTTCTCTAAGGACACTGTCAGTTATGTTCAGATAAGCTAGGGAAGAGATTACTGGTCTTGGAGCATATTGTCTTTTCGTGGGATTGAATTATCCGCTCACATTGCAGTAAATCATGCATATTTCGATTTATATTTTGGTGGTGTTTCATTCGATTTGAATAATTGGTTTGTGAGCAAATAATATTTAGTTTAAACTAGTGCTCGAATACGTAAGAAGCTATTTAATCACAAGCTAGTCATCCGAATGGGATGAAATATTCATAGATTTTAAAACAAGGCATCTACATATTACTGGATTTTTTTCAAAATTTTCTGAATAGTTTTTTCTTTTTTAGCTTCGAAATAACAGATAGTTTGGAACGTTGGATCTCGAAAGATGGTAGATGGTGGCACCTAGTCACAATGAGACTTGGAAGCATCAAGTCACTGAAGCTCCTCCAAACCAAGCTAGGAAAGGCATTGAAAATGAAGTTCTGCTCTAAAACATCTCTCATTTCATTTTGGTGCTCGCGCGGTTGCATGCTGCCCACGTGTTAAGGTACGTGTCTCTGGCATAGAGTACTACGATTATCGGCGAAAAATATATCGTAATGGAAACTGTAAAAAAAGCCCTCTCTGCTCAAGCTGATGTGACGAGACATCACTGCACCAAACGTCGTCGCAAATTTATAGATGGGTGGCGTGCTAGTCTACCATCTACCAACAGTCAAATCGGCGCCCAGTCGCAGCAGCAGCAGCCTAGAGTACTGCCTAGGTTTTGCCCCTTGCATGTCTATCGTCTTTTTCTTCACCCTCGCAGAATCACGCGCACGCGCAGGATCTCGATCCCCACCACGCCGCATCACTAGTACTATACCTTTCTCTCCTCACCCCACCCGGCCGCGGCGCGCATCGTTTCTTCCATAGCGCTCGCCCTCTCCTCCGAAAACCCCAAGCGAAGTTGCATCCGCCATCCATCTAAATCCATCTTCACCTGATGGAATATTCAAGGCTTTGCCGGTGCGGCGGGGACGGCCACTTGGAGGCTCTCACCGGCGACAACATCGACCTCATCGCTGCGCATCTGGACGTTACCGACACCGTCCGACTTGCCGCATGTTCCAGGGAGCTCTACGACCAGATCAGCAATGATGAAGGTAAGATGCACCATTGGGATGAACCCTGCCTGCTGATGCCTCCGCCTGCTTATTGGTTCGATGATCCCTGGTTCGTGGCGACAGCATCTCGTCTGCATGTTACCGTGTACGACCTGGTGCCCCTTGACCATCCTCGCCGTTCTGTCACCCTGCCGTTCATGCACGACAGAAAATGGCTTGGCGCGAACGGCGACTGGATCGCCGCCGCCGATCATCGTGGGTGCCAGTGGTGCCTTGTGAACGTCTACACCGAGCGACATATCCCCCTTCCATCCCCACCTGATCCGAAGATTGGTCATGGTGTTACATATCAACCTGCTACTAAAGATTGGTTATACTATCTTTGCTGGAGTCGAGCAATTAATTTGTTGAAGATTGTAATCTGCCAAGTGCCCACAAAAGGTGGGAGGTACGCAGATTACAAGCTCATCGCCTTGTTCGACAAAAGGATTTTCTACCTTGAAGGGGGTGGCGACTGGAGAATGCTGAAGAACCCTACACCTGAACAAATTGTGCCGGCGTTCTGTGATGCCATTGAACTCGGTGGCCAAGTTTTTGCGGTGGACGAAATTAGGGGCTGGACGTACTGCTGGGACACCCCAAATGGTATTTTTTCAGTCCTTATGTTGCATTGCATGATACACTGCCTTAATCAATGAAGTTATTCATGAACTACCTTGTTTATATTTTACCTTTCATAAATGACTTAATGATCACACCGCCTTTTGCTGAATATGAATGAACCGTTGCTTGCAATGAATTAGTACTAATTAGTCACCAACAAACATAGTATGCTCAGTATGTGATTGCATTCCTGAATTAGTAATTCTACGCCACTGCAGAATATGGATGTAATTAACCAGTATCTCAAAAGATAAGGTAGCACTATGAAGGCACCCTTTTTGATAACCTTTTACACCCATTGTTTCATATATAACTAATTGATTTTTGCTCCAAAAGGAGGACGAGAGACCCCCGCCATCTGCATTAGAGAGATGCATAAGGACTTTCATAAGTATATGACTTAACGATCACATCCTTTATCTGAATATGAATGAACCGTTGCTTGCAACGAATTAGTACTAATCAGTCATCAGCATACATAGTATACTCCGTATGTGAATGCAATCCTGAATTACTAACTCTATCCACTGCAGAATATGGATGTAATTAACAAGTATCTCAAATGTTAACGTAGCACAATGAAGGCACCCTTCTTGATTAACTTTTACACCCATTGTTTCATATAACTAGTTGATTTTTGCTCGAAATAGAGGGCGAGGTACCCCGGCCTCTGCATCGAAGAGATGCATATGGCCGTTATTTAGTACTCCATCTCATGAAACATGTTATAACTTTTTCTTACTTTTGATTTACTCCCTCCGTCCCACCAAAAGTGTCTTGAATATCTGCCTTCTCCTTTTTTCCCTTAGAAAAGTAACTCAATCAAAATCCAATTATTTACTAAACAAGAATGAAATACTTGTTATGCCTAATTTACTTAGTTTAACCTGTACCTTTTTTAATTATGTTCTTTATCCGGCTAGATTTTTCTTTGCCAAATTGCCCGAAGCTTATGCATATTTCAACCCCATCGTGGATGTTATGCCTGTCATACCTCTATTTTTTTCTTCTATTAGCCTTTGTTTGGCAAGCTGCTTTAAGTTTCCCATGAAATGTTTAGTACTCTATCTACCAAATTGAATGTTGTATTCATTCCAAAAAATCAACAAAATGTGTACAAGGCGAGAACTTTTATATTTTTATATTACTAGTATGTATGCACGTCAAACCATTAAAGATTCTGTTTGATAATCAAAAGAATATTTATAGCATGCCTTTTGCAAGTTTTGAAAGAATATATAAAAAATCTAAAAAAATAGATGTAGAGAATGTATTATTCTACCAGAGTGTAAAATCTGAAATTGAGATACCCTATATTCGGGCCGCACAAAAATGACAGAATCTGATAGATTTTGAAGTTACAAAATGTTGGAAAATATATGTCAGATTTTTTTGTTGTTGCAAAACCTTAAATATAAGATATTTTGATTTGGACATTTGAATGTTGGTAGAACACAACATTGTTGACACCCGTATTTAATCTCCGTTTTCTTTGGAACTTCAAAATGCAGCTCTCAAAATTTTCAAAAACCATGCTACATGTAGCTCGAGCTATATTCATGGTTTTCGAAAGAAAATATTGCCAGCAATGCATATATAAAATACGAAAACAAGAGTGGTCCTACAAAAAATGATGTTTCTTCCCATCAGTCGGCAAACGAAGGGAACAAATAAAAAATTAAAAATATGTGTACATCTAACACTCACTCATTTCTTATCTACCTTTTCCTTTGATGTTTCCTTGAGAGTTGAGACCGTAAGAACCTTCCATTGATCCATGTAGCAGTGCTGAATAGCGATTTCTTTGATGGGGTTATTCATATGCTTCAGGGGTTTCAGATATTTGGTCATTTTTTGGGGTAGACCCAAGGCTCACGTGATGGTTCTAAAATATTGTAGAGTTAGCTATGTGCACTCTTCACAGAGAATCCTGCTGTTGTGCACCGTTAGATTTAGCACTCCAAGGGTCATGATTGAAGCTCTATACTCAGTTTAAAACTGGACCAACTGGTAGATTGTCTGTACTCCTATATTGTATACAAATATCTAATCATATACACCGTTGGATCACTTAAGACAAAGGGAATTAACTACAACACAGGACTTAAACTTAAGATGATATATTTGTCAAAATTTGAATGTATCTATATGCTTTCACTGTCTAGATACATCTGAATTTGGACAAATCTCAGACACTTTCGGTGGGACAGAGGTAGTATATAACTGTGTATACACTAACTAGTGTCTAGTTTTGGCGAAGTTAAGACTTGTTTCGTGGGATGCATGCAGTATAACTGATATATTGGACACTCGATTTGAACACATGAATGACCAATGTCCTTAGCTTACATAGTCGTATTTATACTGTGAGCATGAACGATGAACAATGCTGCTGTTTGAATATGGTTGCCAGTAACACCCTATTCGTCTCCATTTCTAATATTGCAGAAAACCCGATGTCCATGTTCGTAATCCCGCCACCGGTGGTGGATGATCAGCAGTACGCGTGGTTCCTCGCTCCAACTGCTGATGGCAAGCGATTGATGATCATCCTTACAGTAAACAACATTGGGATTGCCAATGCTGAAGTACCTCATGACATTCCCTATGCTGCTAATGGGCTTCAGCTACGGCAGTATCCTCCTGTTGCCACCTACGTCTTTGAGCAGGATCCCATATCTCTGTTCATTGCAGCACGTGCAGGGGACTTTCATTGGAGGCAGGTTAACAGCCTCGGCGACCACTCTCTGTTCCTCGGACTCAATTACCCGATCATTGCCAACCTGAAGAAGCGTGAATCCAAAGCTCCTGATGGCACATTGGTTCCATTCATGAGGAAAAACTGCGTCTACACAGCATACCGGAAGTATCTTCATAATCAATACCCTAAAATTTTGCGCTGCAACCTCCAGCCAGATGAAGGTGAGACTGTGGGAGTTATCAGCCTTCCCAGAGTTAGTTGGGGTAGTGTCCGACAAGCGGCTATGTGGTTTAAGCCTGCTTTAAACATTGCCCGTTCGGTGTTACCTTTAAAAAAACACTGACACACTTTTTTATTATGCTTGAAGTGTTGAGAAGTAGTACACTGCTTTTAGTATGTACTAGTTTGAATCAGTTTATTTGAACACTGCCCTGCTTTTGTATTTCGTGTTGCCTTCATATTATAACCCATGCATGGCTGTTTTAGGATTGACTTTATTTCAGCACTATAATATAGCCACCTCTTGTTGATCATAGTCATGAGAGGACCATTCCTATTTTTTCGCCGCTAAAGGGTAAAGTACATCCCTGGGGGCAGCGATTCTTGCTGCAGGCCACTAAACATGCATCAACTATGAGCAAAGAAGTTGATATGCGACCTAGGTGACTGTGCGGACCCCACATGTTAACCAAAGAAACAAACATGTCAATACGGAACTAATGTACATACGACAACTCCTATATGATATGTGTACGATTGAGCATCTGGAGGTGTGCTGCCACCTGCTTCCTCACACGTTGGGTTTGATCTTGTGTTGCGTACACGGATCGGACTGAAATTGTCGTGTGCATAGCAAGGTTCATGTCAAGTCTAGCTAACAA
>JAUUTY010000096.1:0-93276 GCA_030979885.1 Lolium multiflorum
TATGTTGTGTTTGTTGGAATCCGGTGATAGAGAATACTATGTATGTTGATTTATCAATCTATTACCTATGTGTTGTTTATGATCTTGCATGCTCAGCGTGTAGAGGCTACGGCCAAGTTTTTACTCTTAACTCCAAGAGGGAGTATTTATGCTCGATAGTGGTTCATGCCTCCATTAAATCTGGGACAGTGACAGAAAGTTCTAAGGTTGTGGATGTGCTGTTGCCACTAGGGATAAAACATTGATGCTATGTTCGAGGATGTAGTTATTGATTACATTACGCACCATACTTAATGCAATTGTCTGTTGCTTGCAACAATACGAAAGGGTTCGGATGATAACTTTGAAGGTGGACTTTTTAGGCATATGATGCATTTTGGATAGCGGTCTATGTACTGTCGTAATGCCCAATTAAATCTCACCAATATTTATCATATCATGTATGTGCATTGTCATGCCCTCTCTATTTATCTAATTGCAACTGTAATTTGTTCACCCAACAATGCTGTTATCTTATGGGAGAGACACCTCTAGTGGCCTTGGACTAGGTCACATTCACCTCACGATACCATCTCTTTAGCAATGCTTGTTCTCTTGTTTTTTACGCAAACAATCATCATCCACACTATACATCTAATCCTTTATTACAACAAGCCAGTGAGATGACAACCTCATTGTTCAGTTGGGGCAAAGTACTTTGGTAATGTTGTCTGGAGTTCACGTTGGCGCCGAATCACAGTGATTGCTGTGCTGCATCTCATTGCCATCAACCTTCAACGTGCTTCTTGGCTCCTCTTGGTTGGTAGAAGCCTTGGTTTCTTGCGGGGAAAACTTCTTGGAGTATGCAGCATCACCTTCCTCTTGGGGTTCTATGATCGCGTGCTGCCATGTGACTAGCAATGTGACTGAGCCCCAGTCTTTAGTGCGGATTCCTTCACGGGCGCGACTAGGAGGGCGCCATTAATCGCCCAGTTCCTATATTTTGGCGACTAATGGGGCTGGACGGAAGGCTATTTTTCTACCAGTGCCTGCTACTGACCCGGGCCAGGCAGAATCGAGGCGGAGCATCTCCATCCAGACCTGCACGAGACACGAATCAGTGGCAGTCAGTGATGCGAGGAATTGGGAATTAGGAGGAAAAATTCAAGATTCGCGATATCAATTGATGCATCTGCGCATACCTTGTTTGTTCTGGACGACGCGCGCCTCACGGATGCTCTTGCAGTCGGACTTGTCACCCAGGCTTCTAATGGCGCAGATGGGGCCGAGGGAAACGCGGGGCGAGGCCAGCGCGAGGCAGTCCAGATGCAAGGGGGCCTTGGGAAACACTACGTTCGTCCTCCGGTGAGGACACCACCGGGAGGCATCACTGGGAGATGCCACCGACAGCCGACAACGAGGGGAGGAGTGCGGAAGCGACGGAGGACGAACGTAGTGTCACGAGGGGACATAGGCGCGCAACAACAGTGCACGGCGGAGGAGGGAGGGGAGCCGCGGAGCATGACCACCGTCACCGGGGGAGAAGCAGTTGTTGAATTTTCGTGACTATTCAATTGCCACGTACGCAATACCACCTGGAGAAACCACTGAAATTTGGAAAGGGGGTGTTTTGCCCGGTTTTATAAATTTAAGGGGGTTGATTGTACCTGTTTAAAGTTGAGGGGGTGCACTCTAAAACTTATGGGGATTATATAGACTTCTTTCTTTTCTTTTTCGTTTCCGTTTATGGTTTTGCCGTTTCCGTTTCTTTTCCTCCAAATGGCACTTCCTTTTTCATATTTGGTCCTCCATTTTCTTTTTCTTCGAAAACGGACGAAAAGTTCCCCTTTCATTTTCAACCCTAACAGCTAGGGTGATTAGAAAGTACTCTGGCCATAAAGCCCATAAAGCCTGCTGTTTAGTTACAGCCCATCCACAAACTCACAAGTGTTTACCATCGTCCACACATTTGCTCAGGCGTTATTGATGAATAAATAAAGCTTTATGCTCAATCAAAAAAAAAAATGCATCGCAGCCAGATTTCGTCTCCAAAAATAGCAACATGCAAATGCTATGCCAGTGCACACTAATTACCACTGCAACGGAATTGCATCTAAATGTCGTATATACATGATGCATGCATGCACTCGTTTTGGAGTGGCAGGTCCGAATATGCCTGCAACACCGGGCGATGTGCTCTGACCAATCACAGCATCGGTCGCCTTGAAAGACGGCGAGGTGTAAGGGCGCGAAGAGGCGAACGGGTGGCTGGGAGGACGCAGGGATCCGGTCTTCCGTTTCCATCCCCTCCCTATTTATGTCCTCCACCATTAAATCCAAAGCTCGAACTCGACACCTTCGATCGATCCACCCCGAGCAGTACCCTCTCCGATCTCCCCTCGCCGTTCCGGTAAGCAAACGAGAGAGGACCGAAGATGTCGTGGCAGACGTACGTCGACGAGCACCTGATGTGCGAGATCGAGGGCCACCACCTCTCCTCCGCCGCCATCCTCGGCCACGACGGCACCGTCTGGGCCCAGAGCACTGCCTTCCCCCAGGTGATCATCGTCGCACACACCTTGCCACATTCTCTGGATCACTGTATGATCGAGTTCGATCAGGTCTCACGGTGCTGGTTAATTTTGCGTGGTTGTCCAGTTCAAGCCTGAGGAGATAACCGGCATCATGAAGGACTTCGACGAGCCGGGGCACCTCGCCCCCACCGGAATGTTCGTCGCAGGTGCCAAGTACATGGTCATCCAGGGTGAGCCCGGCGCGGTCATCCGTGGCAAGAAGGTACGAAACTGTTTTGCGTCTCTCGAGTTTCCTAACTTATACTACATGCTCTCGCTGATCGATCGATCCTTCCTCTTCGTTATGTTAATCAATTTGCCATTGATTCGGTCTGTAGGGAGCAGGAGGCATAACCATCAAGAAGACCGGGCAGGCGCTGGTCGTCGGCATCTACGACGAGCCCATGACCCCTGGGCAGTGCAACATGGTGGTGGAGAGGCTTGGCGACTACCTCGTTGAACAAGGCATGTAGTCAGCTGACCGATCAATGGCTTTCACGTCTCCACGATCAATGACGATGATCATACAGTTTTTCACGTTTCTTTGAACATCTATCTATGGGAATATATATGAGGCTTCTCCTCTTTTACCGGCTCTGGTCATGGATCACCGATGACCAGTTGCTCTGGAAAGTTCTATTTGTAATGCCATTTCTGGCTTTCCTTTTTTTTTGTTGCTATCAATGCGTTGTTTTATGGTTGTCCATCGTATGAATTGTGTGTTGAGAACAAATTTTGCGATATATCCACGGTTGCTTTGCAAATTTGTATTTTCTTATGTTAAAGGCCTCTCTGATAACAATGTGGCACATAGGCCTTTCCAATCCTCTACCATGGCGACAAGTCATAAGTTTGTTCGGAGCATACACTAGTACAAAACATACCTTCACACTTGGCATGGCGAAAATGATCTATCACACATGATAAACCATCACTACACAAGGACACGATATATGCCAAGCTGAAGGCCCATGCAAATAGAGTAGAAAATCTCATTTAACTTGATTCCACATCCAAAACTGATCATGTGTCTACATCTACATATATTTACGACATAGCTTCATCAAGTAGCTTTACAAACGAGAAAAATACACAAAATAAGAGTCTTGGTCAGATCTTTGTCCTCGTGACGGTGATGTATATTGCAAGGATAAAACAGAGAGATTTCTCCATTTTTCCTTGGGTCACCATCATCGTAGGGTAGACGCCACCCGTTGTAGGAGGTGCACTTTTGGTTTTGCAAATATTGCTCAAAAATTCTGAAAATATAATATAAAATGATATTCAATGTGAGAATAGTAAACATTATTAGATGTGCAAATTGAATTAACTAGTCACTTAAATGCTCGAATGACGTGGATGGAGGAACTTGAGTACAATAAGAGAAAGGCATAGTGACAACATAAAAGTTGCACACCTTTCCTTGCCTTCTTCTTTTATCCTTTTTATGCAGTGTTATCAAAATAAGTTCCCTATTACACAAGTATAGAACAAAAACATTAATAAAAGTGAAATGATATGTAGATAAAGCTTAACCTAATTTTGCTTCCATACACAATAACATATACACGATAATATATAAATCAAGCTAGCTAACTCTAACACACAATAACATGTAGATCCAACAACCAAATCTTTCCATATACAATCATATATAGCCAAGCTTAAACTCATTGCGCTTACACAACAGATCTTGTCATACACAATATTCTAAGGGGTCTCGCCTACTGCATATGTAGATCTAAGAAACACATTAGTACTAAACTAAACAAATAATGGATCTAACTCATGAATGAAACATGGATTTCAAAGACTTTATAATCCAATCTTGCCGCCAAAAATACCGGCTCTTAGAGTAGATCCGAGCTATAATAGAAAGTAAACATGTAAAATCTAACAATGTAAACATGTGGCGGGACGAGGACTGATGGTGTGTGCTCGTCGTATGCAGACACGCTATTGGGGAACCCCAAGAGGAAGGTGTGATGAGCACAGCAGCAAGTTTTTCCTCAGTACGAAACCAAGGTTTAATCGACCAGTAGGAGAAAGTGTGACTTCTGAAGGTGTTGTTGGCTGACTAGTGGCAGGACGCACTACCGGTGTAGGATAGGGTAGTATGGGATCCATATTAGGTAAGATAACCCTTTGATTTTGATTCAATCTAGTCTTTTTCCGCCTTTACCGCACATTATTGTATGGGCTTCTATATAGGAGTATATATACTAGAAGTAAATTATAGCCGTTTTTATTTTGAATCCTAAAATTCGATTAGAAAGATAGAAAGGCCATGAGGGTGGGCAAAAAAAAAATCAAATCAACAACAACGTGGAACCTGCACACAACACAACCAAAGTATTTTGCCCCAACTTACAGTGAGGTTGTCAATCTCACCGGTTTGCTGAACACAAAGGATTAGATGCATCGAATGGAAGAAGATGTTTGCGAAAGTAAACGCAGGATTGCAGTTGAATTTATCGGTAAAAAATAGGATCGGGGTCACGGTTCACTAGAGGTGTCTCTCCATAAAGAAAATAGCATGTTGGGTAAAAAAATTACAGCTAGGCAATTGACAGAATATCGATCGATACATGACAAGATGATTACTATGATAATTTGGTATTGGGCATTACAACATAATACATAGACCATAATCCAACCACGTCTATGACTAATAATCCACCTTCAGGTTAACATCCACACCCTTTCCAATATAAAATTACAAGCAACAGACTATCGCATTAAGCAATGTGTGTAAAGTAAATAATAGAGTTACCCTTGGATAAAATATTGTTGGGTTATCCTTTTAGCAACAACCTTAGAAGTTATAAAGTCACTCTCCCAAGAAACTAGAGGCATGAACCTACTATCGAGCATAAATACCCCCTCTTGGAGTCACAAGTGTCCACTTGGCCAGAGTTTCTACTAGCAACGGATAGCATGCAAGATCACAAATAACATATGACATGAATATATAATCAATCTCCACATAGTATTCAACATTCATCGGATCCCAGCAAACCAAACATCGATGATTACATAAAGATGATATTGATCATGTAGGGCAACTCACAAGATCGATACATGAAGCACATGGTGGAGAAGCCAACCATCTAGCTACTGCTATGGACCCATAGTCCAGGGATGAACTACTCATCACTTCGGAGGTGGTCATGGCGATGTAGATGCCTCCGGCGATGATTTCCCCCTCCGGCAGGGTGCAGGGAAGAGCTTCGAAACCCCACGAGATGGGTTCAGCGACGGCGGCCGCGACATAACTTTTCGTGGATGGACGCTCGGGTATCCACGGTTTTCCCGAGAAGATGTATAAATATGCGGAGGATTGAGGTCGGTTGGGCGCCTGGTGGGCCTAGACCTACCCTAGGCGCGGGCCAGGTCTAGGTCGCGCCTAGGGGTGGTCTGGCCGACCTGCTGCGCCTCTTCGTCTCCCCTATGGACATCCTCTTCGTTTCGGTAAAATATTGACTTCGGCTTTTGTTTCTTCCAATTCCGAGAATATTTCCTAGACAACTTTTCTGAAATACAAAAACATCAGAAAACAGAACTGGCACTGTGGCATCTTGTTAATAGGTTAGTGCCGGAAATCATGTAAAAATGCAACATAGTGTAAGCAAAACACATATGAATTGGTGTAAAACAAGCATGAAGCATCAAACATTATAGATACGTTTGAGACATATCAAGGACGCAGTCTCACGCTGTCGTGGCCACGATGGAGGTCGAGGACGAGCAGGCTTGACCAAAGGTATTAGTTGCAGATCCTCCCTACGAACATGTGGATCGTCCGACTCCACAGCCAACATGAAGCATGGGAGTTCATAGGCATTCTTGTGAGGAAGATCTCGGGCCAGAAGGTTGTTTCCGCCTCGCTGTCTAGGTGCTTTTCCGGAGACTAAGTCATCTTAGTGTGATTCTAAAGAGAAGGGCATGACTGTGGTCTATCGATTGAGGTGAGAATGGATAAGGACGATGTTGGTCCTAATTTTAGTAGCAAGTGTTGCGATTGTCTGATAAGATGGACCCACATAACATACATATTTAGGGAGGATGTATCGTTTTTGTTGTTGGAGGAAGTGATGTCAATCACACACAATTTTACAACACAAAACCGTGCGCGATGTACAATGTCGTGTTTACATGTTGTAGTACATAGCACACAGTTCTGCTGTAACAAAACCGTGTGCGATGAAAAGTGTAGTTCTACATTACAAGGAAGTAAAAATGCATACATTTAAAATTTATTAACAATATTCATAATTCATCCAAAGTATATAACTTCATTCCATAGAATGATTGATGGTCCACTACATCATCTATACATTGAGCCGATCCATAATGCTATTGTAGCTGAGTAAACGCTAGTGTGTCCTAGCTATCACGAAGCCGAAGCGCAATGGAAACTCGGACCATTTGTCGTGTCGTCTCATGAAACCGCGATCCTTCTTCGCAAGTTCCGTCCCAATATAATGATTGGACAAAGCATACAAAGAAGGAGGATAGTTAGTCATTGGGTTCAGGATCATCCTCTAGAGGTCGCGCGTCACCGGAATTAATGTGATGCCATAGTACTCGAGTATCTTCACATTATTGCCAACAGAAGCGCCGCATAAGTTGATAGAATCGTCGCTAGATAATTTCCTTACGGCCTCCGACACTACATCAACGTGCACAATCTGAAAGATGAGGATCTCGCTAGCGACACAAGGTTGGAGGACAGCAGTGCGCTGCCTCTCCTCCAATGGAAGCTTCTTCTTGCTACCTGGCTTCGCAAGGGTGTACTCACAGTCCATCCCAAGTCACTTGGTCGGAGTGGCGTCGATGTACTGCTCCTTCACCCAACGGATCCACCTCCCCACCCTCACTTCACGGAGGGTGAATGTCACGTAGAAGGACATGTCCTACTCATAGAAATTGTACTCCATGGAGGGTGGCAAGAACACCATTGGAGCATATGCTTTGGTGTTCTTGGAATTTGGTGCGCACAAGTTTGGAAGCGGTCAATCCAGCAAGAGGACATGGGCTGGGAATATGATCTTATCGTAATCTTAGGATTTTATAGTACTAGAATCCAAAGTGAAAATGATTACATTTGATCAGCGTGATTGAAGGTAACCTCGGAAAATTTCTACGCGCGATTTTGAATTTGTTACAATTTGAGATAGGTAGAACAAAACGAGACGAGCGCATTAGAGGAATTATCACACGAAGTTTGCACACGATGGTTTATCCTCAACTGTTTGCGCTAGTGGACGTATATGCCGACGCTTTCTTCGAAGTCGAGTACGTGTGAATATAATATTACATTCCAGAAAGCGTATGTGTGTGTGTTTTATCCACGCAGGGGCTACCCAAACTACGCGCACACGGTTCAAAATATTGAGCGTCAGTTTTGTTCTGCCACACACAGGGAAAAGACATTCAATGCACATGTGAGCCAAATTGAATTTTCGATGTCAGAGAGACTATAGATTTGAACTTGGGTTCTTTGCAATAATATGAAGAAGGAACTTTTTAATGCATATTTAGCTTGAGCTTTTCTGGTTTGGTCCACTTCATGTTGTTGTGGCACCGATGCATGTCCTTAAGCAATAAATATACTCCCACCAATTCATACTAGGTATCCATGTTTTAGTTTACTTTGGTCCAAATGTGAAATAAAGACACAAAACTTATTATGGATTGAAGGGAGTACCTATTACCGATAGTGAAATTGACAGCTCCAGCTCAATTGTTCACCAACAGTTACATTGTCTACAAATAAATAGAGTAAAAAAGTTGCATGTGCAATTTTGCAATTACATCGTGTATGTATTGAACAAAACCCCTGCTTCTTATAGACAAAATTTTCTAAATAATGCTCTCAGTTTCATGTGTTGGTACACGACTTTTTTCAAAAATAAATGTTATTTCATATAAGTATTCCATTTGTCATATTGCTAGCAAGATATTTTTATGTTGGCATTAGTAAACATGACTATACATATATCTCTTGGACCTGAGGCATGATTTGGATACTGCACCATCCATTGAAAAAAGATATTGGAACATCCTACTAGTACACTTAGTTTTTTTTTCGAAATGGTAGTACACTTAGTGTGTTAAGTGAACACAAAATGTTTGGTATATAGTACATGGATCCTCACTAAACCATGATTCTAGTTTAATCTAGAACCAACATATTGTATGTTTGCTAAAGAATATATTAGTCTCCTTAATGAGCTCACATACTCCTATATTGGATGTGTTACTCTACAAGTTAATGATCCACATAGTCATATGCATAATAGGCATGCGTAGAAGGAACAAGGTTAAAAAAAATCCCTATTTACATGCAACAAAACTAAAATAACATGTAATAAGTTAAACAAATGGTGTTATTTAATTTAGTTAATATCTAGTCTTATAATTGATCCACAATAGGACATATAAAATTTGATGTCTTTTCAAAAGATAAATTTATGAGTTGTTACTCGCACAAAGACGAGCCACAATCCTAGTGCAAATTAATGTCGTGGTGACGGTGCCTGAGACTAGCTGTGGCGGTCGGAAGGTTGTGCATCCTGATAAGTGAGAGCTTATGAAATCATGGAGATACTCGTCGGCAATTAGTTTGTCGATGTAATGGCATAGTGACCATTACTAGCGACTCCAAGAATATATATATGGACCTTATGTAAACAAAATGTACCATAGCTAGGACGACAAATATCAGATTGGTCTAACCTGGTATGAAAGTGAAAACAAGTAATGTTTGCAACTTCATGTATTTCTTGCTTTCTTCACAAGATTTTTGACCAACTTGCCTATATGAAACCAATTTATATTTCAGTAACTGTGATGTCTCCTATATTTGCATCAACATATACAATATTTTGTGTGGTAATAATTCTACTTGTTTCAGTGTTGATGCTAAAGAGAGAGGATTGGTCTCTGTCTCTCTGATATGAACAATGCAAACTTTATTTAATAGTCGCGACACCCGCAACGTCAAAGGACACCCCCTTTTACAGGGTTGTGTGATCTCATCACTCTCATAGGACCCCCAATTTTGTGAGTCCACACTCAGGGGTATGATATAGGTATGGGCTTTAGGTAGAAGAAAATAAGGTTGCCAGTTCCCATCGCATACAATGTCTGGTCTCTTGTCATGCTATCTCGGCTTGGATGCAGCTGACTGATGAGGAAATAACATGAGACTGCGAGATTGTATCTACTCATCCCTACGAGTCCATGACACGCATAAAACACTAGGAGCTTAGTATCATGTATGCCAACTTCGTCCCAGCATGTTGCCTGGCCCTGTCGGACGAACGACGGTCCACTCCAACAACAAGAGCCTCGATTTAGCGCCCCTGCTCCCTGCTGTTTGTCCTGTCAACTCGGGGGTTGATACGAGAATGTCTTCGAGTGACTCCCATTTGTGTTTCATAGTTGTTCTTTGTGCACTAACGGTCGACACAACACATCAATATCACAAAATCCGGAAGACTAAGAAGCACAAAAGTTAACTTGTATCCAAGTAGAACATGAGGTGGATGTCAGTTTATTGCTTTATTTCTACATTTATTGTTTTAACTCATATTTGACATGTTTTCTAGATATTGTATGAATACCACATGTTGACATTATGTAATTAGCTGGAAGTATACTTTGGTTATGCGGTTTTAAAAGTTAAAGCTTACTATTTTATATTAAATTTCTTGAGCTGGTCTCCATGAACAAGTTTAGTGTAACATCCCAAATTTTAAAACAAAGAGAAATGAATTTCTTTTTTTTCCAAAAATGAGAACTAACAAAAACTTTTCTTACATTGGGTGCTATGCATAGTGCTCATACCTAGTATTTGTGTTTTGCCATGATGAGTGTTATTATGCTTAGGTGCTAAACCCTAAACCTCATCTCTCTTGTCACAAATCTTTGAAAAACCAAAATAAAAAGAGGCGATCTTAAATAAGAAAAAGGCATTTGCAAGCCTATGGCTACTTTTTGCAAATGCTCCAACTTTGAGTGTTGATCTTGGTATATGATTTGAAATACATCAACACACCCAACTAAGTAATTATCAACCAATTCAAGTGAGAAAGAAAATAAAATCAAACATATGCATAGAGGTATATGTGCCTATGGCTATTTTTGTAAAACTTAACCCTAGGCCTTTCTACTTTATTTAGAGGATTGGAAAACCTTCACAAACCCTATCTAGTACTTCTCAAACACAATCCAAAGTGAAACAAAAGATTTTGAAAAGAAAGTAATAATGCCATAGAGGCATATGAGAGCAAAATATCAAATTTGCGAAATTGAGGATCTTGACCCTAAGACTTGTAGTGAATGGTTGGATCACTCCTATATACCAATTCAATACTCAACAACATCAATTGGGTCAAGCCTAGTCAAACTAAAAATCAAATGCAACATATGCATAGAGGCATATGTGGCACATAGCCATAATACTCAATTCTTGCCCTATGACTTTAAACCTTACCCAAATGATGTGAAACCATCTCTCAACCTAATATAACACTAAATTGACCCTAACCCATGCCCAAGTAAAGCAATGGGAACAATTTACAAGTTTAATGAAATTTGACACAATCACCTCTTATGTGTTATGGCCATTTTCGCAAATCTTTGAACAAGACCAATTGGAATAGTTTCAATGGTTTGAAAATGTTTCTAAACTAATAAGAATCACATTAGAGTCAAGAAAAGTCAAATCAAATGGAGAGAAATCAAATAGTGAGAAAATTCCATTTTTACTCACATACACATTTAACCAATTTTGTAAATCTTGACCTAGACACCCCCATTGCCTCAAAATGGTTTGAACCTTTGTCCCCACACCATCTAACATCAAATAAACCCCACCCTTGTCAAATTGAGGCCAAGAAAAATAAAAGAATAAATAGTTAGAAATTCACAAAACCCTCACATATGGTTTATGCCATTTTTCCAAATATTTGACCTAGACCAATTTGGCCTTCACCAAGAGTTGAATAATGATACTAAACACTTATTACAACTTTTGGAATCAAAGAAACACAATTCAAATGAATTTCAAATTCAAATTTGGCTCACATATGATATTGGTCAAATCTGCCAATTATAGTCTGATCACTACTTTGAGCCCTTGCAATTCAATATTTTCAAACTAAACTATTTCAAATCTTTGCATGCCATCCAAGTACTCATCAAGGTGAACATTTTCTGTAAAGACCATCACCCCAAATTCTTTTTGGATCAAGAGATAGGATCAAGCAAAGAGGAGACCTTGAAACATATGCAAGATTCACAATTTTCAAAATGTGATCAAATCCTGCCAAACCTTGACCACCAATTGACCTAGCCATACTCCCCTGACCCAACCCTACCTAGCCCACGCAAGAGATCGACATGGACACGACCAAAACATGGCTGGCCATGGCCATGCCGATCCCGTTCCACCTCGACACCCTCCCCTCTCATCTCTGCCTCTCCACCCTTCACCACCTTGCCAAACACGATGCCAAAGATCTCATGGATCCGCCCGTACTCGCCATTGACCACGAGGACGACGACAGGACCCGGACATCGCGCGCCCAGATCTCCCAGGATGCCGATGACGTCGCGCCAGTACACGCCGCGGACGTCACCGGCCACGCGTTGCCTCGCCGTACTCCGCCGTACCCCGACCGCCTCCGCTCGCCATGGTACTCGTCACGCCACGTGGAGCGCGCCGGACACGCTCGCGTCACCTGCCTGTACCTACCGTCGCCGGAGAGGACGACTCCACCCGCCGCGGCCGCGCCAGTACACGCGTTCGCCCGACCACCGTACGCCAAGACTTGCCATGCCGTTGACGCTCACCGAACCATCTTGACGTCGCCTACCTAGCGCCCACCTCGCCTACCCCTATCCCTCACCGGAATCGCCGCGTCTTGTCACCCTTGCGCGCCCCTCAAGCACCTCGCGCCTATAAAAGGAGCCGTCCCCGCGCCTTCACCTCCACGGCAAACTCACTCCCCTCTCTCTTCTCAAGCTCCTCCGCTTCTCTCCTTTGCATCGCCGCCACTAGCCATCCAATTTATCGCCGGAGCCCGCGGAGGTCCTGAGATCGCCGCCATCGATTTCGGCCACCATCGGAGACGCGCCGGTGCCAGTGCTTCCTTCCTCGACAACGTCGTCCCGCCGTCGCTGACCCTCGCCGGAGTCCACGAGCACCGCCAACCCCCTACCTCAGCCGCTGCAACGCTCCTTCCCGACGAAGACAGCGCCTCTGCGCCGTCGGATCCGCATCATCGCACGGCCACCCTCAACGGTACCGCTTCGGGTGTTATGACTTGTGGGGGATCCCAGCGTCAGACAGCCACGCGTCGTGCGGACGCGTGGTGGGCTGGACGTGGGCCGTTTAATTCAACTGCAGCCCAGACAGCTTCCCGAGCCCGTCTAATTCAAATTTCGTTTAATCAATTTTAGTTTGAATTCAATACTGAACCCAACTGAAAATTCATAGAATCTGTTTGGCTTGGCCAAATTTAGCAAACTTTATATGGTTGGAAAGCTACTGAAAAGATCTACAAAACCCTACTGGTCCCACTTCAAAATCTTGTATAGAACTAATGTGACAAAAATAACAAGTCAGAGACTTTTGAGTATTCAAATAAATATTAAAAATCAACCAATTTGAATTTTGAAGTAAATCCAATTGCTATAATTCACATTTGACTTACACTAATTGTTTCTGCAAGAAAATGGTGTGGTCACTTTGAATGATCATGGCCTGGATTAATTAAAGGACTATATGGCCATTTCTAGTCAAAGATATTGTCTAAAACTATTAATAAATCACATGGGAGTTTTTCTCTCACTTAAATCTTGTCATGAACAATTCAAAATGAGGTAGAGACTCTGGTCATGTAGGTCTCATATGAATTGTTTGAGGATATTAAATCTTTACCATATTAGAATTAAATGTATGAGGTGCTTTACCTCATTTAAATCATTTCTCAAATGATGAGTATGAAGAGGTTGACTTAGTCAACCTAGGTCATATATTATTCATGAGAGAAATTAAATCTTAATAAGATAATGAGAGGAAATTATTTCCCTAAGTAATTAAAAGTAACACCTTAATTAGTATGAGAGGAAATTATTTTTCTTAAATAAGAAAAACACATCTACCCACTTAATAGTAATGTGTGATGCTAGTTTAATTTGTGTAAATTATATGATGTTTCACTCATTTAAACCTTGTCCCAAGTACTTTCATATGAAGTTTGGACCCTACTGTCAAATGCTCTCATATGAAATACTTGGAAGATTTTAAATCATTTGTAGAAGTGTTAAATAGTATGAGGTATCTGCCTCATTTAAATCATTTTCTCAAATGATGATGATGGATGTTTGACTTAGGTCAACCTGAATTCATGAGTGATTGTTTGAGAAATTAAATCTTAAAGAAGATTCAATGAGAGGAAATTATTCCTCAAGAACTATATGAAAACTATCATTTACATATAAAATGAGGAGGAAATTATTTTCCTCAAAAACAAGACCACCAATGCACCAAATTGTATTAATTGTGTGAATAGAATAGTTTGTGTGAATATATGTGATGTTTGGAATAGCCAATAAATTGTTTGGTGATTGTATCCTCGTATTCGTATTTTAGACGCTAGTACCGAGGAGTATCAAGGGGAGGAGGAAGTCTACTTTCAAGGAGAAGAAGACCACTTTGATCACCTCAACAGCCAAGGCAAGCTATACTCTTGCAAGCTAGACTAATGCAAGCTATTTTGTTGCAAGCTAATATTCTTGCAAGTTACCCAAGTGCAAAGCTCTAATAGAGCAAGGCACCACTACCTCATACTTTATGTTTAATGATCCTATCCCAAGTTTTTACCTTACAAGTTTTTAAGTTTTGTTTATCAAACTACCTTTTTGATTCATGATTCACTTGGTTAGTATTGGGTTAGTACAAGAGTATCAATGTTAGCCTAGAAGCAAAGCAAATTACTTAACACCCATACTTAGATGCTAGTGCTAAATCAAAATTGACTACTCTAGATGGGAACTTGTGAGTTTGAAATGAATTTGAAAACCTTGGAATGCTGAGTCATTCTATTGAAAGATTTTGAAGGTGAAGGTGACTTATGAATGACATGGTGAATTTTACAAAAACTGATGGTTGAGTTCGGATGCGATACCATTCCAATTTTACAAGTACCCCCACAATACCTGATATGGGTAGGGCTTAACTAGAAGTTTATGTATCTTAGTATGGGTTCCCTCTAAACAAGCGTCATAGGGTTATGCCAAGGGCTGCCTCCAAAGAAATATGGAATGATGTGATATGACGTGAATATGAGGTGAATATAGGCCCAAGCCCTGCAGTTCTGACTGGCATCTGTCTTCTGGGAGGCCAAGCTCATGGGGAGAGATGCCTATACTAGGTTATGTAAGTGAAAGGTTATGGTTGGTAGTCAGATCCGCACAGTGTGATAAATGGAACAGATTAACACGACGATTATTGCAAATGGTGTGGCACAAGTGTACGACCTCTGCGAGTGTAGAACTATTCGAATAGCCGCGTCCACGGTTATGGACGGTTGGAAAGGCCATACTGTTCCGTCATCAGAACTTTTCAAAAATGTGACATATGAAGGGTGACTCGTGATTTGAACTTGAAATGGTGATTTTGAATTGAAATACAACTGAGTTGTGGGAATGACACTAATGTTCCTACTTGAGTTAGTTAGCACATGAAGAGTCTTTATTTCAAATACTTGTGAACTAAAATTGGCTTTATGCAAAGAGCTTAGCATCCCCCTTACTAGAATTGTTAGTACCTACATTAGTATTAGTTTGCGAGTACTTTAAAGTACTCATGGCTTTGTCCCTGGCTATTCAAATGGCCGGACTATGAAGGAGAACGACCAGGTCTGAGAAGATGGCAATGGGGGCGTCTCGACAACTAGGATCCTCTGACGTCAAGCGTTGGCCTGTGGACTATAGAGTCCCTTCTATCTAAGCTTCCGCTATGTATTTGTGATGTGTGTTGAAACAATAGTTCAACCATTATTGTAATATTGGATCATGTGATCTATTTGTAAGGCGACTATGATATGTAATGAATGATGACTTATGATATTCAATTGTTATGTCTCGCAACAACAATATTCAGGATTGCGATGTACGGCATAAGAGGCATCTGGACTTAAAAATCCGGGTGTTGACAAGTTGGTATCAGAGCCATTGTTTGACCTTAGGAGACCCTAGTTAGAATGGACGTCGAAAACTTAGTTTCAAAACCAATAAAGTGAATATTTATGAAAATTTATTCTCACTCTTATCCTTGATAACTTTTTCAAAAAGAGAAATTTCTGCCCTACTTTTCTTTGAAATTCTACAAAATTTTGCACACTTGATCCCTTCACTAACTTACTTATCCTAATTGCTCACAGATGGAGTACCCAATGGGAGTTTCATCATTAGTCACGGAGGCGACCTAAAAAGTTCGAAAAGGATTTGAAGCAACTAGTGGAATATCTAGAAACACCCGTGCCCCGAGTTGAATACCCCTCAATAATCAGTTAGGAGGACCACCTCGGTGGGAAGTTTCTACGGATCTGAAGAAAGCATGATGCCCCGGTATGGGAAACCATCTGGTTTTCTATAAGGGAAACACTTGGAAGGAAGGACTAGTCATAGCTATGCAAGAAGCCATTGCCCGTCTATGTGGACAAAATGAGAACAAGATCGGAACACTCGCTTCATCTACCCAAGACATGACTCCATGGGAAGATCGATGACCATGCCACCACACACGGAGATGAACCACTATGTAGCACACGGGACTTCGGCAGTACAAAACCCGGGGATTTGGACAACGCCCGCCCTCTCGCCAAGCACATTACAGTGAAGGCAGAAGAATCCTGAAGAATAGTATCACTCCAACACTTAAGTAGGTGTGAGTTGTATCGGGATCCCCTTATCGTAGGGCGAATGAATGGTTCTTCAAACCAACGGTGTGTTAGATTTGTAATGTGTGATGTTTGGTATGAATGAAAAAGTGTTCTTGGTTTTTACCCCCTCAACACAACTCAAGTTTCCAAGTTTTGAACTTTTGAACTTTAACTCAAACAAACCCTAGAAAATTTCCTCTTATCTTATCATCTACCTCACTATTCAGATGGCCCCACCAACCCAGCGGCACCACCAAGACACCATGATCAGATGCTAGAGATGATGATGGCTGGCCAGGAAGTGAAGAAAGGTGGTGCCAAGCCAACATCAACGCTATGACGAGTCTTCGAGGAACAACAACGGCCATGAAACCACGACCACCACGGGTCAAAGCGAGAGAACTTCAAAACACCAACCACCTATTTTCAGCAAGACCGAAGAGCCCCTCGATGCGGATGACTGCCAGACAATGGAGAACAACCTTGAAGTTGCGGGGAGTTGAAGCCACGGAGAAATCTTGTTCGCCACCCACTACTGTCGGGGACTGCCACGAGCTGGTGGACAGGCGCCGCGCAATGAATGCGGGACGGATGATGACTGGGAAGAATTCAAAAGTAAGAAGTTTAGCAAGTATCACGTGCCCCAGAGACGATCAAGAAGATGAGAGACGAGTTCCGTGAACTCAAGCAAGAAAGAATGTGGTGGAGAACGCCAGATTCCTCACTCATCCAAAGGTACGCCGGGCAGACCGACACCAATGAGAGGAAAGAAAGATTTGACGGACTCCATGAGATCACGGACCATACTAGTCAACATTCCCTTTGCTGACCTAGAAGCTCAGGTGGACTCGCCATCCAGATGGAAGGAAGCTTCACCAAGCCAATGAGCATGGCGCGGGATGATGAATCGGCTGGGTCAGCCGTACCAAGTATCGCAACAATTCATCGGAGATATACTCAAGTCACAACAGGCCCCCCCGGACTACGCCCAAACTACACCAACAACCACGGAGGACCCCCAAAGCCCGGAAGCCACAACAACAACAACCCCAACAACAACAACAACAACAACAACAACGGGAACAACAACAACAACACTGGCCCTAGGATACAACGCCATCCCCGTCGCCAACAAGGACAAGGCCACCATCACTTGTTATGTGTGGGGTGGTTGGGCATTACTCCAATGAGTGCCCCAAGAGACTCTTCAAGGTTGAGGCAACAAGCGCACTGCTGGAACCAACCCGGCTTCGCAAGAAGGAACAGAACAACAACAACGGCCGCCTCTACCACATGAATGCGAGAAGCAAGCACCGAGACCATGCAGTATGTCTTCTGTTAAATCATATCGCCCAATCTCTCTTAGGAACCTAACTTTCTTAAAATCTCGGACGAGATTTGTTTGAGGGAAGGGTTTGTAACATCCCAAATTTTAAAACAAGAGAAATGAATTTCTTTTTTTCCAAAAATGAGAACTAACAAAAACTTGTCTTACATTGGGTGCTATGCATAGTGCTCATACCTAGTATTTGTGTTTTGCCATGATGAGTGTTATTATGCTTAGGTGCTAAACCCTAAACCTCATCTCTCTTGTCACAAATCTTTGAAAAACCCAAAATAAAAAGAGGTGATCTTAAATAAGAAAAAGGCATTTGCAAGCCTATGGCTACTTTTTGCAAATGCTCCAACTTTGAGTGTTGATCTTGGTATATGATTTGAAATACATCAACACACCCAACTAAGTAATTATCAACCAATTCAAGTGAGAAAGAAAATAAAATCAAACATATGCATAGAGGTATATGTGCCTATGGCTATTTTTGTAAAACTTAACCCTAGGCCTTTCTACTTTATTTAGAGGATTGGAAAACCTTCACAAACCTTATCTAGTACTTCTCAAACACAATCCAAAGTGAAACAAAAGATTTTGAAAAGAAAGTAATAATGCCATAGAGGCATATGAGAGCAAAATATCAAATTTGAAATTGAGGATCTTGACCCTAAGACTTGTAGTGAATGGTTGGATCACTCCTATATACCATTTCAACACTCAACAACATCAATTGGGTCAAGCCTAGTCAAACTAAAAATCAAATGCAACATATGCATAGAGGCATATGTGGCACATAGCCATAATACTCAATTCTTGCCCTATGACTTTAAACCTTACCCAAATGATGTGAAACCATCTCTCAACCTAATATAACACTAAATTGACCCTAACCCATGCCCAAGTAAAGCAATGGGAACAATTTACAAGTTTAATGAAATTTGACACAATCACCTCTTATGTGTTATGGCCATTTTCGCAAATCTTTGAACAAGACCAATTGGAATAGTTTCAATGGTTTGAAAATGTTTCTAAACTAATAAGAATCACATTAGAGTCAAGAAAAGTCAAATCAAATGGAGAGAAATCAAATAGTGAGAAAATTCCAATTTTCACATACACATAACCAATTTTGTAAATCTTGACCTAGAGGCCCCATTGCCTCAAAATGGTTTGAACCTTTGTCCCCACACCATCTAACATCAAATAAACCTCACCCTTGTCAAAGTGAGGCCAAGAAAAATAAAAGAATAAATAGTTAGAAATTCACAAAACCCTCACATATGGTTTATGCCATTTTTCCAAATATTTGACCTAGACCAATTTGGCCTTCACCAAGAGTTGAATAATGATACTAAACACTTATTACAACTTTTGGAATCAAAGAAACACAATTCAAATGAATTTCAAATTCAAATTTGGCTCACATATGATATTGGTCAAATCTGCCAATTATAGTCTGATCACTACTTTGAGCCCTTGCAATTCAATATTTTCAAACTAAACTATTTCAAATCTTTGCATGCCATCCAAGTACTCATCAAGGTGAACATTTTCTGTAAAGACCATCACCCCAAATTCTTTTTGGATCAAGAGATAGGATCAAGCAAAGAGGAGACCTTGAAACATATGCAAGATTCACAATTTTCAAAATGTGATCAAATCCTGCCAAACCTTGACCACCAATTGACCTAGCCATACTCCCCTGACCCAACCCTACCTAGCCCACGCAAGAGATCGACATGGACATGACCAAAACATGGCTGGCCATGGCCATGCCGATCCCGTTCCACCTCGACACCCTCCCCTCTCATCTCTGCCTCTCCACCCTTCACCACCTTGCCAAACACGACGCCAAAGATCTCATGGATCCGCCCGTACTCGCCATTGACCACGAGGACGACGACAGGACCAGGACATCGCGCGCCCAGATCTCCCAGGATGCCGATGACGTCGCGCCAGTACACGCCGCAGACGTCACCGGCCACGCGTTGCCTCGCCGTACTCCGCCGTACCCCGACCCCTCCGCTCGCCATGGTACTCGCCACGCCACGTGGAGCGCGCCGGACACGCTCGCGTCACCCGCTGCCCACCTCCGTCGCCGGAGGGACGACTCCACCCGCCGCGGCCGCGCCAGTACACGCGTTCGCCCGACCACCGTACGCCAAGACTTGCCATGCCGTTGACGCTCACCGAACCATCTTGACGTCGCCTACCTAGCGCCCACCTCGCCTACCCCTATCCCTCGCCGGAATCGCCGCGTCACTGTCACCCTTGCCGCGCCCCTCACGGCACCTCGCGCCCTATAAAAGGAGCCGTCCCCGCGCCTTCACCTCCACAGCAAACTCACTCCCTCTCTCTTCTCAAGCTCCTCCGCTTCTCTCCACTCCACGCCCTTCTAGCCATCCAATTTATCGCCGGAGCCCGTGGAGGTACTGAGATCGCCGCCATCGATTTCGGCCACCATCGGAGACGCCGCCGGTACCAGCTGCTTCCCCTTCCTCGACAATGTCGTCGCCGCACGTCGCTGACCCTCGCCGGAGTCCACGAGCACCGCCAACCCCCTACCTCCGCCGCTGCAGCACGCTCCTTCCCCCCGACGAAGACGACGCCTCTGCACCGTCGAATCCGCATCTAATCGCACGGCCACCCTCAAACGGTACCGCTTCGGGTGTTATGACTCGCTGACTGGGGGATCCCACTGTCAGACAGCCCACGCGTGCGTGGACGCATGGTGGGCTGGACGTGGGCCATTTTAATTCAACTCTGGCCCAGTAACGCTTCCCGCCAGCCCGTCTAATTCAAATTTCGTTTAATCAATTTAGTTTGAATTCAATACTGAACCCAACTTTGAAAATTCATAGAATCTGTTTGGCTTGGCCAAATTTAGCAAACTTTATATGGTTGGAAAGCTACTGAAAAGATCTACAAAACCCTACTGGTCCCACTTCAAAATCTTGTATAGAACTAATGTGACAAAAATAACAAGTCAGAGACTTTTGAGTATTCAAATAAATATTAAAAATCAACCAATTTGAATTTTGAAGTAAATCCAATTGCTATAATTCACATTTGACTTACACTAATTGTTTCTGCAAGAAAATGGTGTGGTAACTTTGAATGATCATGGCCTAGCTTAATTAAAGGACTATATGGCCATTTCTAGTCAAAGATATTGTCTAAAACTATTAATAAATCACATGGGAGTTTTTCTCTCACTTAAATCTTGTCATGAAAAATTCAAAATGAGGTAGAGACTCTGGTCATGTAGGTCTCATATGAATTGTTTGAGGATATTAAATCTTTACCATATTAAGATTAAATTGTATGAGGTGCTTTACCTCATTTAAATCATTTTCTCAAATGATGAGTATGAAGAGGTTGACTTAGTCAACCTAGGTCATATATTATTCATGAGAGAAATTAAATCTTAATAAGATAATGAGAGGAAATTATTTCCCTAAGTAATTAAAAGTAACACCTTAATTAGTATGAGAGGAAATTATTTTTCTTAAATAAGAAAAACACATCTACCCACTTAATAGTAATGTGTGATGCTAGTTTAATTTGTGTAAATTATATGAAGTGTTTCACTTCATTTAAACCTTGTCCCAAGTACTTTCATATGAAGTTTGGACCCCTGGTCAAATGCTCTCATATGAAATACTTGGAGATTTTAAATCATTTGTAGAAGTGTTAAATAGTATGAGGTATCTCTGCCTCATTTAAATCATTTTCTCAAATGATGATGATGGATGTTTGACTTAGGTCAACCTGAATTCATGAGTGATTGTTTGAGAAATTAAATCTTAAAGAAGATTCAATGAGAGGAAATTATTCCTCAAGAACTATATGGTACATATAAAATGAGAGGAAATTATTTTTCCTCAAAGCAAGACCACCAATGCACCAAATTGTATTAATTGTGTGAATAGAATAGTTTGTGTGAATATATGTGATGTTTGGAATAGCCAATGAATTGTTTGGTGATTGTATCCTCGTATTCGTATTTTAGACGCTAGTCTTGATGACCCACAAGTATAGGGGATCGCAACAGTCTTCGAGGAAGTAAAACCCAATTTATTGATTCGACACAAGGGAGACAAAGAACACTTGGAAGCCTTAACGGAGGTTGTCAATTCAGTACTGAAAGCAGGAACTTGCTCGCAAAGAGATTTATCGATAATGAGTTTTATAACGATGGCGATGGTAAATAACGACGAGTAACGAGACGACGCGAGTGATTTTAGTAAACGACGGAATTGAAATCTTTGCAGGCACGGGACGGATGCCAGGCGTTGCATGGATGAGAGAAACTCATGTAACAATCATAGCAAGGCATTTGGAGATAATAATAAAACGGTGTCCAAGTACAATCAATAGGCATGTGTTCCATATATAGTCGTACGTGCTCGCAATGAGAAACTTGCACAACATCTTTTGTCCTACCAGTGGGTGGAGCCTCAAGGGAAACTATTGGATATTAAGGTACTCCTTTTAATAAAGTACCGGAGCAAAGCATTAACACTCCGTGAACACATGTGATGTCACATCACTACCATTCCCTCGGTTGTCCCGATTTCTGTCACTTCGGGGCCATTGGTTCCGGACAGCGACATGTGTATACAACTTATAGGTAAGACCATAAACAATGAATATCATGATGAAACAATAACATGTTAGGATCTGAGATCATGCACTCGGGCCCTAGTGACAAGCATTAAGCATAACAAGTTGCAACAATATCATCAAAGTACCAATTACGGACACTAGGCACTATGCCCTAACAATCTTATGCTATTACATGACCAATCTCATCCAATCCCTACCATCCCCTTCCCTACTACAGTGGGGAATTACTCACACATGGATGGGGGAAACATGGCTGGTTGATGTAGAGGTGTTGGCGGTGATGGCGGTGATGATCTCCTCAATTCCCCGTCCCGGTGCCGGACAGACTTCGGCTCCGCGTGGAGAGTTCGCGATGTGGCGGTGTTACAGAGGTTTAAGCGACTTCGACTTCTCAGTGCGTTTTTAGGTGAGGCAGATAAATAGTAGAAAGGAGGGCATCGGAGGCCGGCCGAGGGAGCCACACCACAGGGGGCCCCCACACAGGCCCGCGCCGCCCTATGGTGTGGGGCCCTCGAGCCTCCACAGTTTGTCATGCAGCTCAAGTCGGTTCTGCGGAAAAAGGGACCTTCATAAGTTAAGTTTTCCAGGTTGGTTTACTGCACAAGCAGAGACCGAAGCAGTTCTGCTGAAAGCAGTTAGTCAGTGTTAGTTGCATCCAAAATACACAAATTAGAGCAAAACAATAGCAAAAGTGTTCGGGAAAGTAGATACGTTTTGGACGTATCAACTCCCCCAAACTTAGCTTATTGCTTGTCCTCAAGCAATTCAGTTAACAACTGAGCGATAAAAGAACTTTCCTGAACACATTTGCTCATATGATGTATATATTCTCATGCTATGGCTAATACTTAAGTAGTTCATAATGAGATACATGCAAATAAGATCATCTAACGGCTATGTCAATCATGGAGAGGGTACCAACAATTAATAATAAGCATCATGAATCATGTATATAAGCAGGATTGCAATATTCATAAGAGAGTATGATAAAGTGGTATCTCGCTTGCCTGTATTTGATTGGCAAAACAAAACATAACCTTTGGGAGTTCATAGAAAGACTAGAAGTAGTGATTGTCAAAAGATAAATGCATCAAAGTTATACCACAATCAATCATATTTTGAGACAAGCATATTATACTAAGAATGGCAGGTGTGCTCTCAAGATAGTGCTCAAAGAAATAATGGAGACACAACATAAAAGTAAAAGATTGACCCTTCGAGGGAAGCGGGGATTAACATGCGCTAGAGCTTTTCATTTATAAATCAGGAGTAAAATTATTTTGAGAGGTGTTTGTTGTTGTCAACGAATGGTAATGGGTTCACCAACTACCTTGCCAAGGACTTTCAAGCGGCTCCCATGAATTATTGCATATTTATGTGGCACTCCTTCCAACCTTTCTTACACAAACCATGAGCTAACCGAGATCTCGGGTGCTGCCAACAATCTCATACCATGAAGGAGTGCCCTTTTTATTTTTATTTTATTATGATGATGACCTCCCCCAACCTTTGCTTACACAAGCCATGGCTAACCAGAATCCTCGGGTGAGTCAACAATCACAAACCATGGAGGAGTGTCTATTTAAGTTAATTAATTTGGAATTGGGAATCCCATTGCCAGCTCTTTTGCAAAGTTATTGGATAAGCGGATGTGCCACTAGTCCATATGAGAATCCGTCAAAAGTAAATGATAAGGTTGAAAGCTAATACCACATACTTCCTCATGAGCTATGAAACATAAACACAAATTGAGAAACATTTTGAAGGTTTTAAAGGTAGCGCATGAGAATTTACTTGGAATGGTTTGAAATGCCATGCATAGGTATTTATGGTGGACACTTTTGGAATAACTTGGTTTCATGTGGTTGGAAGCACGAGCAGCGTTCCCGCTCAGTACAAGTGGAGGCTAGCAATAGACTAGGAGCGACAAATCAAGAGAGCAATAATTGTCATAATCATGCTTGTGGCAAAATAAATTAACGGAGGCATAAAAATGATACAAGAACTCGAAGCAATATAGATCATCGAGGCTTAATTGACTTTTGTTCAGTCATATGCATGCGTGAGCATGTGCCAAGTCGATATAAATGAATTATAGAGGAGGATACCACAATGCCATACTTACTTATGAATAAAACAATGCAAGCAAACATCCATGACATGCTACTCATATTAATAGATTGGAGCTAAACATGAGAGATCATGAACTACTAGACTTTCTCAAATAACATATGCCTCACATGAACCAACTAAGCATGCTCACATGGATGAGTATATGTACAAAAATGAAAACAAATAGAGTTCATACCAGCCTCTCACCACAATCGGATTGTCGTAGATCGTCATTATTGCCTTTTCACTTGTGTAGCTTGGATAATATGAAATGAAAACCACGCTCCAGCCACCGAAGACCATTGAACTCAAGATGAACTTTACAAACCAAAGAAGAACAGCAAATATTTTGGTGTTTTGATTGCAAATAAGAACAAAAGGAAACAAGCAAACAAAGCAAAATCTTTTTGGGTTTTCTTACAGCGAACTAGCAACAGCAAATGAAGCGAAACAAATGCAAGAAACCAAAGCAAACAAATGGTGAAGAGAAACAACAGAAATATTTTGGTCTTTTTGTGTTTTGGAAAGAAAGCAAAAACAAGAAATAGCAAACTAAAAGAAACACAGAAAAGCGAGATGACAGAAATCTGACAAAACCTGACAGCAGTACAGAAATCGATTTTTACAAAAATCTTACGTTGCTCGGCTCGAAAAGTGTTCAACTAATGAAAGTTAGATAACAACCTGGGGAACCTGCACAAAAATTGGCAGCTCAAAATAACGCTCTGGCCGATGCGCCGAATTTTTCTAGTAACAGTCAGAATCTGTTTTCCAGGCAGCACTTCCCCAAATATCATCTTCCTCTCATTAGAAAAAGCAGAACAAAACAAGTATGTACAAGTATCCAGCAATCATAATATGCAAAGAATGAGTGATGCTGGTATACCTCCCCAAGCTTAGGCTTTTGGCCTAAGTGGAGTTCAATCCCATCGATCCCATGAGGTAGTATCTCCGTAGTATGACGAAGATGGATCGTATTCCGGGTATGTGCTAGAAGAAGCACCGGGATATGTGACGGTGTAATCATAGGAGGACTCAACGTCCTCGGAGTCATGCTGCTGGTGGAAATCTTGTATCTTCATATGTTCATCCACCTCCTCCTTAGTGCACGACCATGATTGCTGTCCATCTGCGAACAAACCTGGTTGGGGAAGAGGGATTTCCTTCTCCTCCCGTCAGAAAACAACATTCTATACATCATATTATCTATAGTAGAATCAGCGGTAGCAAAATGATGACTCTTCATAGCAGCAATATCGAGTCTCCTAGGGGCCAATGGCACATCATTAGGATCAATAGGAAGCCTTAGATAAGTTAAAACACGCAGTGCAATAGTTCCTCCAAAAATAGGCCCCCTGTTAGTCAGGCGGCGAGCAATAAGAGCACCAAGGTGATATGATGTCTGACCAGTAAGTGCAATATTCAAGAAAGCAAGATGGTAGCTAGAAATATTACTAGTGTTCTCCCTACCAAGAATGCTAGTAGCAATGTAATATGCAAAATACTTAATGGCGGGAGTTGAATGTTCCTTATCTTGCCCGCTGAATGGTGCGACAATCATCATCGGTGATCCCTCGGTAGAGCTCAACAAGTCCCGGGGTTGTCATCAATCCTACTTGCTGTACCTACGGGCAATATCCAATGCACGACAAAAATCCTCCAATGTCATAGTAACGGGATTACCATAGATCTTGAATGCAACTGGTCATATTGCTTGTTGTTGAACTTGAAGCTTTCAGAAAGATTTGGTGAGCATGTAGTATTGCTCCCTTTCATCTCCCACATAGGTGGTTAGGCCTGCCCTGTTGACAAGGGTAGAGAAATCCTCTAATATTCCTGCATTCCTCAGGAAATCATAGCATGGAAAAGACGAAGCATTAGGAGCCCCGTTGTCCTCTTCGGGCGCGAAGCTAGGCGCGATGATATCTTCATTATATGATCGCCTAATCCGGGTGGCGGCCCTAGAAGGCCTCCCGGTGCTGGTTGTTCCTTTCTTGAACAACTCTCCAAAGTTGAACTTCTTCATAGCTTCTCTGAAATTTTCAACAAGTGATATAAAATTTGGTTTGGTGACATATAATTGAAAACTACCATAGGAACTTGCTAGAGTACTAATCATGCATCAAAACAAGTTTATATAACTTAGAACAAGCATGCAAGCTCACTAAACATGTTACCAGCAGCAAAATATTCAAGATATACTCAACCAAACAAAATTCTACTTGGATGGGTGGAGGAGTCACATACCGAAGAGCAAATGTGCCAAATTTCAGACAGAAATCTGGGCTGAGCAAAGAGATCGAGAAATCTAGACTCTGGAGCAAAAAGCAGTGAGAGGAACTTGAGTACGTTTTCGGGAGAGAAGGTGCTGGGAGAAGAGATGGCTAAGTGGGGCAAGGAGGGGCCCCACCCACATGGTGCGGCCACCTCCTTGGTCGCGCCGGCTGTGGTGTGGCACCCTCAGGTGCCCACAGGTCATCCTCTGGTGCTCCAGGTGCCTCGTCGAAAAATAGGACCAACGGTATAATTTTTGTGAATTTTGAAAACTTTGAAAAATGCACATTTCGGGTATTTAGTTTATTATTCTGGCGGGAATTTTTTGAAATCTCAAATGACTAAGGAACTTTGCAAATTAAAAGTGCTACAGCAACTAGAGCAAGTGGAGGAAGAAAGAGATGTTGTTTACCTCTCCTATGCATATAAAAAGTATTTGTTAACAAGGTTGATCAAGTCTTGCCACCAAATAAATTTTACATAACATAAGAAGAAATAAACCTCAAATCAATCATGTTACCTTGAATTGTATTGTTATGGATCCAATCACGAGAGTTTGATATTCTTCTTTAGGCTCATATATAGGACAATCAATAGTTCCCACTTTGATAGTTCTCACATTAAAAATAGTATTGACTCCACATACTTTATCAATCTTCTTGGGGAAATAGACGGTATGCTCTTTATCATCAACATTGAAAGTAACCTTTCCTTTATTGCAATCAATAACAGCCCCTGCGGTGGTAAGAAAAGGTCTCCCAAGAATAATAGACATATTATCATCTTGAGGCATTTCCAACACAACAAAATCAGTTAATATCAAGCGAGTAGTAACTTGAACAGGAACATTCTCACATATACCAACGGGAATAGAGTAGATTTATCAGCCATTTGCAAAGATATATCAGTAGGTATCAACTTATCTAAGTAAGTCTCTTATAAAGAAAAAAAGGCATAACACTAACACCGCTCCCAAATCACATAGAGCAGGTTTAACATAATTATTCTTGATAGAACAAGAAATAGTAGGTATACAGGTCGCCCAACTTCTTTGGTACTTTGCCATTGAAAGAGTAATTAGCAAGCATGGTGGAAATTTCCTCATTAGGGGTTTCCTTTTGTTAGTAACAATATCTTTCATATACTTTGAATAAGGAGGCAATTTAATAGCATCAGTCAAAGTTGCAAGAATAAAGGTTTCATCCAATCACAAAATTTATTATAGTGTTCTTCTTCCTTTGATTTTAGTTTCTTAGCGGGAAAAGGCATTTGCTTTTGCACCCAAGGTTCTCTTTCATTACCATGTTTCTGCAATAAAATCTTCTTTAGTATACTTTTTATTTTTAGCATGCTTTTCGGTTCATCTTCTACCTCTTCTTTATCAGGTATCATTCTTATCATTATCTTTATCATGTTCATTACCACTTTTAGTTTTAGCATCGAAATAGAAATACTATTAGGATCATTAACAGGGGGATTCTACAACATTTTTATGTTTCTTCTTCTTTTTCTTCTTAGAATGAGCACTAGGTTCAATGCGTTGAGAATCTTGTTCAATTCTTTTGGGGTGCCCTTCAGGATATAGAGGATCCTGGTAGAGACACCACCTCTAGTTGTTACTTCATAAGCATGTTTCTCTTTAGAATTATTTCCTAACAAGTCATTTTGCACTTTAGTGAGTTGATCAATTTGAGTTTGAATCATATGAAAATGTTTAACAAGCATCTTAACATCATTGGAGGTTCTCTCCACAATGCCATGCAATTCACTAATAGCTCTAGAATTTTCCATTAAATGATTCTCTACTCTCATATTAAAATTTTCTTGCTTAACAATATAATTATCAAACTCATCTAAGCATTGTGCAGGATTTTCGAATACGGAATATCTTCCCTAGTAAAGCGTTGAAGGGAATTTACCTCAATCATGGATGAAGGGGGAATTATCTCACATATATCTTCTACGGGAGGAAGGTTCTTCACATCTTGATTTAATACCTTTCTCCTTGAGAGACTTCTTGGCTTCCCTCATATCTTCATCATTCAATTTAATTAAACCCCTCTTCTTCAATATTGGCGTTGGAGTTGGTTCAGGCGTAGTCCAATCATCATGATTCTTATTTTAGCCAATAATTCCTCAGGCGTCTGAGTTCTTTTCCTGAAAACACAACCAGCACAACTATCCGAGGTATGCCCTAGACTCAATGGTTAGTCCACTATAAAATATATCAAGTAAATCATGCTTTTCCAAATCATGATCAGGCCGACTCTAATAAGAGAGCAAAATCTCTCCCAAGCCTCGGGCAATTTCTCTTCATCTCCTGGTCAAAATTATAGATTCTCTCCAGCAATATGTTGAGCACTAGCAGGAAAGTATTTACGGAAGAAAATATCAAGCAATTCTTTTGGACTTTTAATAGAATTAGGTGGCAAACTATTATACCAAGTTTTAGCGTCATCCTTTAATGAGAACGGAAATATTTTAGCAACAAAGTAAGTACGCATCTTGACATCATCAGAAAACAAGCTACTCAGAGTAGATAACAGCACTTTCTTTTTCAGTACCACAAAAGGGTGTTTTCTCAACAATAGCTATAAGATAGATCAAGAGAAAAATCATAATCTTTATCCTTAATGTTTATAGGAGATGTGGCAAACTTAGGATCGGAGACAGTTTATAATGACATGTTGGCAAGCAACTTTTAATTTTCTTGCATCGAGTAGTAGCATTGCATTTTTCAATAAAATCATCATTAAGCTCCACATAATCTTCATCAGGATCATCACTAAAATAATCAAGTTCGGGTGAATTAACAGTGTAGTAACATTAGGAGTTTCGGTATTTTCAATTTGTCTAGACCTAGCAATTGTAGCATCTAGAAAGGATCCCAATGAACCACTATCATCAAGCACGAGAAATATTATCAATATTATGAGAGTTTTCAGATTCAGCAGAAGTACCGCATGCGGCATGCGCAGTGCTAAGTTTATCAATCACGAGATGGTGAATCAAGTGTAGCGGAGGTACTCGAAATTGTACCTTTTCTTGTAGTGGATGGCAATATGGCGATCTTAGTATCGCGAGGTTTACCCATGATGGAGAATTTGCAGCAAACAATATTAATCCAAGTGAACTTCCAAATAAAGCTATGCTCCGGCAACGGCGCGAGAAAATAGTCTTGATGACCCACAAGTATAGGGGATCAGTATCTTGGAAGTAAAACCCAATTTATTGATTCGACACAAGGGAGACAAAGAACACTTGGAAGCCTTAACGAGTTGTCAATTCAGCTGCACCTGGAAACAGACTTGCTCGCAAGAGTTTATCGTAGTAACAGTTTATAGCGATGGATAGTGAAATAGGCGAACAGAGACACAGTAGTGATTTTAGTAAACAGCGAGTTAAAATACGTAGGCACGGGACGGATGACGGGCGTTGCATGGATGAGAGAAACTCATGTAACAATCATAGCAAGGCATTTGCAGATAATAATAAACGGTGTCCAAGTACAAAGCAATCAATAGGCATGTGTTCCATATATAGTCGTACGTGCTCGCAATGAGAAACTTGCACAACATCTTTTGTCCTACCAGCGGTGGCAGCCGGGCCTCAAGGGAACTACTGGATATTAAGGTACTCCTTTTAATAAAGTCCGGAGCAAAGCATTAACACTCCGTGAACACATGTGATCCTCACATCACTACCATTCCCTCCCGATTCTTGTCACTTCGGGGCCATTGGTTCCGGACAGCGACATGTGTATACAACTTATAGGTAAGACCATAAACAATGAATATCATGATGAAACAATAACATGTTCAGATCTGAGATCATGGCACTCGGGCCCTAGTGACAAGCATTAAGCATAACAAGTTGCAACAATATCATCAAAGTACCAATTACGGACACTAGGCACTATGCCCTAACAATCTTATGCTATTACATGACCAATCTCATCCAATCCCTACCATCCCCTTCGGCCTACAGCGGGGAATTACTCACACATGGATGGAAACATGGCTGGTTGATGTAGAGGTGTTGGCGGTGATGGCGGTGATGATCTCCTCCAATTCCCCCGGCGGAGTGCGAACGGACCCGGCTCCGCGACGGAGTTGCGATGTGGCGGCGTTCGGAGGTTTGGCGACATTGCCTCCCGTGCGTTTTAGGTCGAGGCGATAAATAGTCCGAAGGAGGGTCGGAGGCCAGGGGGCCACACCACGGGCCGCGTGGGCCCCCGGGCCGCGCCGCCTATGGTGTGGGGCCCTCGGCCTCCCTGGTTTGTCCTTCGGCTCCGTCGATTCTGGGAAAATAGGGCCTTCTGCATAAATTCCGGGATTTTCCCGAAAGTTGGATTTCTGCACAAAATGAGACAAACGGTTCTGCTGAAAACAGCGTTAGTCCGTGTTAGTTGCATCCAAAATACACAAATTAGAGGCAAAACAATAGCAAAAGTGTTTGGGAAAGTAGATACGTTTTGGACGTATCAAGTACCGAGGAGTATCAAGGGGAGGAGGAAGTCTACTTTCAAGGAGAAGAAGACCACTTTGATCACCTCAACAGCCAAGGCAAGCTATACTCTTGCAAGCTAGACTAATGCAAGCTATTTTGTTGCAAGCTAATATTCTTGCAAGTTACCCAAGTGCAAAGCTCTAATAGAGCAAGGCACCACTACCTCATACTTTATGTTTAATGATCCTATCCCAAGTTTTTACCTTACAAGTTTTTAAGTTTTGTTTATCAAACTACCTTTTTGATTCATGATTCACTTGGTTAGTATTGGGTTAGTACAAGAGTATCAATGTTAGCCTAGAAGCAAAGCAAATTACTTAGCACCCCCATACTTAGATGCTAGTGCTAAATCAAAATTGACTACTCTAGATGGGAACTTGTGAGTTTGAAATGAATTTGAAAACCTTGGAATGATGAGTCATTCTATTGAAAGATTTTGAAGGTGAAGGTGACTTATGAATGACATGGTGAATTTTACAAAAACTGATGGTTGAGTTCGGATGCGATACCATTCCAATTTTACAAGTACCCCACAATACGATATGGGTAGGGCTTAACTAGAAGTTTATGTATCTTAGTATGGGTTCCCTCTAAACAAGCGTCATCGGGGTTATGCCGAGGCCTCCAAAGAAATATGGAATGATGTGATATGACGTGAATATGAGGTGAATGTCGGCCCAAGCCTGTGCGGTTCCCGGGTTATGTGTCTTCACCGGGAGGCCAAGCTCATGGGGAGAGATGCCTATACTAGGGTATGTAAGTGAAAGGTTATGGTTGGTAGTCCGCGCACGGAGTGTGGTAAATCAGGCCAGTTAACCCTGACGGATTATTGCAAATATTGTGGCACAAGTGTACGACCTCTGCAGTGTAGAACTATTCGAATAAGCGTCCACGGTTATGGACGGTTGGAAAGGCCATCTGTTCGTCATGAACTTTTCAAAAATGTGACATGTGAAGGGTGACTCGTGATTTGAACTTGAAATGGTGATTTTGAATTGAAATACAACTGAGTTGTGGGAATGACACTAATGTTCCCACTTGAGTTAGTTAGCACATGAAGAGTCTTTATTTCAAATACTTGTGAACTAAAATTGGCTTTATGCAAAAGAAACTAGAGCTTAGCATCCCCCTTACTAGAATTGTTAGTACCTACATTAGTATTAGTTTGCGAGTACTTTAAAGTACTCATGGCTTTGTCCCTGGCTATTCAAATGGCCAGACTATGAAGGAACGAGTACGAGAGGAAGATGGACGACGGGACGTCTCGACAACTAGGATCACTCCGACGTCAAGCGTTGGCCGTGGACTATAGAGTCCCCTTCTATCTACGCTTCCGCTATGTATTTGTGATGTGTGTTGAAACAATAGTTCAACCATTATTGTAATATTGGATCATGTGATCTATTTGTAAGACGACTATGATATGTAATGAATGATGACTTATGATATTCAGCTGTCATGTCTCGCAACAACAATATTCACAGGATTGCGATGTACGGCATAACAGGCATCTGGACTTAAAAATCCGGGTGTTGACATTTAGACCATTGGGAGCGGCGACCCCAAGGGAAGCTTCAACACACTTTACGAGTTCGCCGAGCATTCGTAGTGTGAGGCTTTCAAGGGTCATGTTGGTTTTCGACGACCAGAACAACGTTGTGGATTTGTGGCGGTGGAGCTCGTCTTGTTGGTCTCCTTCATCGATGCCACACCCGATTGTGGTGGGGAAGACAACCTATTAGGCTAAGTGGCGAGGTGGGATGAGAACAAAGTGTTGATTATTACCATATGTTAGTCTAGAAAAATTGATCGCGATTTACTAAACAAATGTCCTCTTTGTAGTAAGCAGACCAACATGCACCTTTTACTCATTATGTTCTGGGTAATTGAACAAAAATAACCATTTCTCAAAAATTTAGACAAAATAAGCCCTATCTCACAAATAATCTACAAATAGTGCTTCCCAACAGAATCATACTCAGTAGCATGACGTTGTAAGCAAAGAAATCCCTAATCAAAGGAGTCATGGTCATGATTCCTCTGAAGCTCCTCTTTCCTAATCTATATAGGTTCTTACATGTGTGATCCTTTGCTCCGTCCGCCTTTTCTTGTTGGATTTGCCTTTTCCTTCCTCATGAAATCCTAATTTTCTGCAATGAAATTCGATTTGGCAACAATGCTATAAAGCATCGTATAATAAACTCCCAGGGCACAACGTCATATAAAAAAAGTACTTAAAATTATTTTCGAGATAAGATTATTTTATGCTAAGTAAAAAAAGGTTATTTTTGTCTAAATCCACGTGTTCTTGCGGCAGCGTCTTTTTTTTTAGAAAATTCTGGCAGGCTGCTTGATATTCCAACGGGCCATATTAGGCTAGCGCTGACAGCGGCCCATAAAAAATTGTCATCATGTAACATTTTCTTCCCGAGCCCAGGGCGCCTGGCTCCTTCTTCCTCCACCTCTCTCCACCTCCATTTCTCCCCTTCTAGAATCCCCTCTCTCCCTCTCAGCTACACTGCACGTATCCCCACCAATTCATCGAGGGGTCTGCACCTCCGTGCTATCCCGATCGAGCTCCCTCCCCAGTTCCCCTCGAGCCATCCAACCCTAGCCCCATCCTCACCACCGCCCGAGGAAGCCTCCAGGCGCAGACGTCCTCCCGCGTCGAGGTATTGCCTCCTACTCCCGCGCACTGGATGTCTCTCTTCTGCATTCTATTGATTGCTGATCTATTGTCTGATTCCCGTGCGTGTGGGCCGGGGCTCGGAGCTGTAACATTAAATCGGGAAGTTCTTCCTTGCATCTTAGGGTTAATTTACTGCATGTGCGCCAGCAATGTTACGTGTGCAGCACTTTAGGCTAGGCGTTCTGCCGTCTCCTAGCACCTAGGCACGCTTAAAGTTAAATGCACGCCTTCTTTATCATCGAGCTTGCAAGATAGTGGTTCTTGTAATAGTACAGAGTACAGACCCTAATTTTCCTTATATATAAAACATTAGTTCATGAAGGTTGTGTATGTAATCAGGCATGTTTTATTTATCGCAGATATATTGTTAGCCTTCCTGCTTATCTTTTTTTTTTCAGATTCCCCTTTCCAATTTCATCTAAGAGCTATTGAAGTAATAAATCATCTAATCTCCAGTTGAATTGTCTTTCAGGTAGTTCTGTGTCTATCAATGGTTTCCACAAGAAAACTGAGAAACCTAATCAAGCACAATGCCGAGATTAATGAAGATTGGAATGATAAGGATGCAACAGTTGTACATAGAAGTAGAGTACGAGTAAGTATCTGCACTCTGCAGTGCCTTCCAGTTACATAAATCAATGTTGATCTGTGTAGGTCCACACATTTATAAATGCTTGCAATGGCAGCTCCAAATTACAGGGCGGTGGGACCTGGGCAAAAAATACCAGCCTCTAATTTTAGCGTAGTTTTGGTGTCAGCTGAGTTTTATTGTAAAAAATGGTGTGCTACTATTGTCTGCCATATATGGGCACTACTTTGTATGATATGAACAATTGTGTGTTTTTATTAATATGCCAGTAGCATAGATGCTAAAGCACTTTCTAATGAAACAATTAGGATAACTAAGCATATATGTATAATATAATTTTGTCAATCAACAAACCTGTATTTTTGTTCTTGCGTGCACTTTATTTTCTTATTGTGTAATATCCTGAACTGATATTCTCTTGATACTGTATGTGGAGCACTAGTGTCTACTGTCAAGGATTATTCAATATCTCTAGACATCTTATATTTGTGTGGGAAAAATTCAAGCATGGGTTTGGGAATTCCATAAAAGTACTGTACTGAATGTGAGGTTATTCTTGATATATGCAAAAACTGTATCAAGTACAGACTCTGAAAACAAGAACTATTTGTTGCATATAGTAATATAGCAGTATGAAATGCTTTGGAGCTCCAACTGTCAAGATTGTAAATTTGTGTTGACTACATTAAGCTATTTTATGTTTAAAGGCTGACATCTGTAAGCACATTCTTGAGGTGTTACTTCAATATCGTCAATTGAAATGAATTTATCCCGTATAAGATTACAGCTTATGGGTGTTCTTGTGAAGTAGTGGAATGGCAGACCTAGAACTTATGGTGGCATATGGGTTACACTTCAGAAAATTATTCTGCCAGTATGATATGTCATTTTATTGCGTTTATCTAGAATGTTTGTAACCAAGATATCTGATCTGAACTATAGGATGGAAGTTACAGTGATTGTGAGAGTAATGGTTCACCGGAGACTTCTAGGAATCCACAGAAGCCTGTTCTTGCCAAACTTCAGTCTATGTCGAAGACATCTGATACACGTTGCCCTGATCTACTGCAATCTCAGCCTGATTCATCGAGCTATGGATGCCTTTCTTTGTTGAAGGAGAAAATTCCTGGAGGTAATTTCAACACCAAATTCTAAATGTATTAGAAGAAAGGAAAAATTCAAGTACAGGCAAAGCTTTTTGTTGCAACTGCTTACTGACGAAATCTGGCACTGTTTAATCATAAAAACAATACAATTTTTAATTTCCTTGAACATAGAAATTTTAAATTGAGGTACTGAAACATACCAAGTGGTGTTGGAAAAAGGACTCCATGAGTGCCTGTTGCAACCATGTACCACCAAAATGACAAGATAGGTTCAGAAAATAGACAATCAAAACTTACTAATGGCAAGGATGAAGGTGCTCATATAGCTGCTCTAGCTCTGGCAGAAGTATGTCAAAGAGGAGGCTCGCCTCAGGTTTCTCAAACACCTGGAAGATTGAGTGGTCGTATGTTCCCATCTCCTGTTATAAAGTTGTACAGTGCCGTATCTTCTCAACTATCGTATACAATATAGACATATTCGTATTATCGAATGACAATAGCATTCCATCAAGATAGACAATGGGTGGAGCTTCTTCTTATATGTATGTACAGTACACCATTTTCTTGACCGTGTGGTGAAACGTAAGTATGTCCTATGCTAGCATGGTCAACCACCATAAACTATCAATCTCCCTACCGTGGGAAACTCAAACATAACTATGTAACAGTTATTACATAGAAATTGATGTTGCCATACAAACTTCCCTCTGTTCGGCCTTGCTTTGCGCCCATATATTATTTATTTTGTTTTGTAATGCTTGATCCTCCATCTGTTTCAAATTAATCTGTATAGTAGCTTTGGTCAGGGTCAAACTTTCTAAAGTCTGATCAAATATATAGGAAAAATTATAAGGTGTAAGGATAACTTGTTAGAATTCTTGCTTACATATCTATGGCACAAACCTTTGGTCCTGATAGCATGATTGAACTTTGTTTTGCAGATGAAACTTCAGCTCTCGATGCATTACATACATTAGCTGATGGACCTGTAAATATTCTACGACCTTTTTCCAATGCTGAAACCGGTTAGTCTTATCTCATACTATGGATTTCAGAAGTTGCAAGCTATATTTTCATTATTTAATTCCCATTCACCTCATCTTATCCATTAACATTTAATAGTATTTATTTATCTAATGATTATGTGGTGCGGCGGTGGAACCATGCAATGGAGAGCTTAGCAGTTTAGTACTTGAGCTCTTGCAATTGTATTATTTGCCAATCTCACTCTTCTTGACAATGTTTTTGTGTGGAGACACAGAGTTCTTAGACAGAGTCATAGGGATTATGCTACATGATAGTGCTGTATAGCGGTGGAGTCAGAGCTGATTATCTGTGGGGTCCATTATATAGTTATAATCTTCTGTGGAGTCTAATCTTAAAGGAGTTCTGCATAAATTCCAAATTCATACAAGGACCATTTATGGACCCCCACAGCTCCAAATATGCCTGCGCCGCGCAGCCACTGGTGCAGCCTTATGTTTTCTAAAAGAAATGGACGTAGTGAAGCACCTGCATACGTTGTTGATTAGTTTCCGGGCAACACTGTAGTTGTGCTCTGCCTTGTATGTATACTCTAAACAAAGATTTTCTCTGCATGCCTACATGTATTTTACCTGCAACACACTTAATTCCATTTATCGGCTTCTATTTGCAACAACAAGACTTCTAGATGCTGTGCATACTGCTAAGAGGTCCACAAATTGTTTAACCAGGTTCACAGGTAGACTTTTCATTAGTTCAAGCCTCAGACCATCATGTGAAAATCCTACAAAAGTTATGGACAAATGTGATTTAGAAGAATTAACTTTTGATTGATATGCTAAGTTTATCAACGGTTTGTGTTTGATTTGTGCTATTGGTACTGCCCATACTGTTTTTTCAGAATCATCAACGCACATTAAGGGAAGCAAAGGCAATGAATCCGATGACAAGCCTAGTGCTCCTGCAACAGTACCATTTTTTGAGAAAAATGCTAACTCCAGAAAAAGGAAGAAGATTGAAAGGCTTTCAGAAATTGCAAATAATGAGATGATTACCAGGAAAAGTGCCAGACTTATGAAAGATCCACACCATGATGGAATTACTATTTCTGAAGTAGAGCAGAAAGATCCACATAATGATGGGAGTGCTATTTCGGAAGTAGAAGCCATGGATAATATGGACGCAACACAAAATGCATTAAGTCAGAAATCTGACTCGATGTCGAAGGCTAGAAGCAGTCACAAATTAGGCATTTTGAAATCACTTGCTCCAGAGTGTAAGCCCTCTGAGGTTGCTGATGATTCCTGCAACAATATTACCAACCCAGTGAATAGCGTTGTTGATCTTAAGGTTGGATGTTTTGTCAATATCTCATCATTTGCAAGGTTTAGAAGTTACAACTTATATTTACCCTGACCTCTTGCAGGACAAGCTCCGGAGATGGTGCATGTCTGAATGGTGCTGCACTGCAATTGATTGCCCATGGTTTCCCAAGAACGATTTTTTTGCCGAGTACCTGAATCACGTTAAGTTGGGTCATGAGTCAGCGAAGAATGAATTTGTCAAGTGCCTGAATCAAGTTGAGATGGGACATGGGCCAAAGCTGATTCGTGTTGAGTGGGGTGTTATTACGAGGTCTGTCATCATTCAGTTTATTTGTTTGCTTTAGCTTTTGTTCGTTTTCTGAGTCTATTTTTTGCAGTTCTTTTGGAAAGCCACGTCGATTCTCGAAGCAGTTTTTACAGGAGGAGAGAGAAAAGCTTTCTCAGTATCATGAGTCAGTTGGACAACAGTATCCTGATCTTCAGTCTGTTGTTCGAGAAGGCCTACCGACTGACCTTGCTCGGCCTTTAGCAGTTGGACAGGGTGCTATAGCCTGTCATCCCAAAACAAGGGAACTTCACGATGGCAGTGTTTTGACTGTTGACCGTAATCGTTGCCGGGTTCTTCAAATTGATGGGTCGGAGCTAAAAAGCGGTTTTGAGTTTGTGATGGGAACCAATATGCAGAGGGAAGTGACACACCTAAGGTGGAAGATAATGTGTGAAATTAGTTCGTCGAGGGTGAACATACGGGACCTCCCTGGGTACTTGCTTGCCAACGATTGGTAGGCCACAGGTAGTTTGTGCCTCTATGGGGATTAGGGTGGGTGGCAGGAGAGTTAGTATGTACTGACAGGCTCGTAAAGATTAAATGAATATAGGTTAACGTTTTGGACTTTGATATGCACAGCATTAGCTGATATCCACCATGCGAGTGGCAGCATGTTGAGCCTGTTATTTTGGTGGCATGTAAGCACGTAGGTCGTGTGGCCTAATTGTTGGTGTGTCGATAGTAAACGGCATGCCAATGGAACCTGGTAACGTAATGGTTAGGTGTCTACCAGATGTGAACTATTTATCCTATCGAAGCAGGTAATGAAATGTTTATGGAACTAGAAGGATACCTTGGCGCGTTGCAGCGGAAATTTCTTCAATAACTCTATTTTATAAAAAAATAAAAGGATATAAATTGATTGAAATAGGATGTTATTTGTAGGAACATGCAGGATTTAATTGGTGTAAATAGACAAGAGGCAAAACTGACTTGAAATGGTTATGTAGTTGGCCGTTAAAAGTTTATGATGTGGATAATTGGATGGCTTAAAAAATAGATGATGTGGCTTGCATGTAGACTATTAATAAATATTAGTGGGGGATGACATGGATAATTGGATGGCTAATAGAATGGATGATGTGGATAGCTTGCATGTTGAGATAGACAACTTAAATAACTCTCTAGTGGGGTTTGCTTTATAAGAGATATAGATTATGAGATATCCATTATTTTATTTGCATTTTAGTCTTGTTGCTTGGTTGCAACAGTTATATTGCAAAGTTACAGTCCTAAGTTTGGGATGTTCGGAATATGAATTTGTAAGAGCATCTTCACCGGCGGTCCCGATAGCGTTTTAGGGGCCGGCGTGGTTTTTGGGTTTGCACCGGTGCGCCCAAACGGCGTCGGCTAGTTTTCGAGCCCAATAGAATCGCTGGCATCTCCGTGCCGGCCCCTTCACGTAGGGCGTGTCGGCACGACGGTTTTCGTGGGTGGGGGCGCCTTGTCAGCGATAGGACGCGACGGTTCGCATCGGTCGCGACGCGGGAAGGTTTGTTGTCGGCGTTTAATGATCTCCCGCGCGGAAACCGAGACGGCCACGAGGGCAGCGACTGGCCACGCGACGTCCAGTCGCCTAGCCGCCGTAAATGCGGGTAGTTGCCACCGCTATATAGTACGTCCGCCGTTCACCACCGCAGTGTTATCCTCTCATCTCCATCACCGCTGCCGCTCCATTCTCTCCTCTCCACCTCAAAATGCCGCGCCGTCTGAAGACGCCGTACTCCATGCTTGGCCTCAACAGCCGCGCGCTGCCTCCACCACCACCGGAGCCGCAGCCTGACACGGAGTACAGCTCCGACGATGACGAGGACCCATGGTTCGCGGCGTGGCACGAGGCCTACGTCGCAGACGCGAAAGCTGAGGCGGCGGAGGAGGCGGCGCAGTGGGGCGAGCAGCCGCAGGCCCCCGCCGACCCGCAGCAGGCGGCGATCCTGACGTCATTGAACGCGCAACGCTTCCAGAGGTTGAAGGAGGAGGAGCGGGAGTTCTTCAACGACGCAAACCTCGAGCACGCCCTCGAGATCTCGCGCCAGCAAGCGGCCACGGAGGAGGCAGAGCGACAGAAGCTCTGCGAGCTCAACGCTCATCGCCATTATGAGGCGTTCGCCCGCGAGGAGGCGAGGCACGCCGAGATCGAGGCTTCTCGGCAAAGGCTGGAAGCACGGGGATAGCGCCACCCGCTGCGATGCTGGCTGCCATGCTCCACCGCCCGATGCGCGAAGTAAGGGACGAGAAGCGGGTACGGACGCAGGCTGCAAAGGCGAAGAACGACGACGAGGCATGCCCGTTAGGATGAAGTTTAAGTTTTATTAAATTTAAATTCGAGATACTTTTGTATAAATTTCGTATGAATTTCAGTTTTTGAATGTCATTTTAAATTTTAAAATCTATCAGGGCTGACGTATGGGGGACGCCGGTGTAGGAGCAGCATCCCCAAATAGAGGATGCTCTACCGGCACCCTCCATACGGCAGTGCTGGGGTGCCCATGTCGACACCTATTTAGAGGCCACCAGTGGAGATGCTCTAAGCTTCCAACATGGCAGGCACCCTCTTCGTTGGGACATCGTACAGGAAATGCATCTTGGGACTGTGACATATGTGTTGGGGCCGTGACAAATGTGTGGCACACGACTGGTGAAAGAGACATCGTCAGCGTATTGGACTTTCATCCCACACGTTTCACCCACTATAAATCGTGTGCAACATATTTGTGATGTTGGTTGAACTTCGACAGTCTTTTTTTTATTCTCAAATGTGATACATAAATGGTCTTGTAGTATGTTTCCAAGATTGGCTCCTTGTATTCCATTTGTTTTGTATAGCTTATTCTTCTTCCTCTCAATGTCGATGACGCGAGGGTACGAGTGGAAGTGGGTGCCAGCTAGCGAATCTCACAATAGGACGCGCGGTAAGACTAGGGCTGAAAGAGGGGGGCTTTGTCCTGATGGCTCTATGTTTCCTACGGAGTTTTCATTGGACAATTTGTTGCTTTCAGATAAGACTGTTGGCCAATTTCACCAAAACATTCGATAGCTCGTAGTTAGTCCGTTATGGAACGTCTTTCGAATAAAAAACTAACTAATCAAAATTGTATAAGTAAAGCATGTATCGTGATTTCAAGGAAGGGAGAGACAGGAGGTCATGATTAAAGCAGTACTCCAAGCTATGCCAACAATTAGTATAGGAGTGTTCTTATTGTCAAAAGGAGCATGCAAAACAATAATTTCCCTCATTGCTAAATTTTGGTGGGGTGGATCTTTGGACAAGAAGGCAATGCACTGGCTTGTCTGGGACAAAATTGCAAAACCCAAAAATACCGGAGGTATGGGATTTCGAGATTTACATTTTTTCAATTTAGCACTTCTTGGGAAGTAAGGTTGGCGACTCCTTACACATCCACGTTCCAGTTATGCCCAAGTAATTCGGAGTAGGTACTACCCGAATAGTGATTTTATGGCTGTCACCTCGCCGTCGTTGCTCCAATTCTCCCAAGGCCTCGACGCCATTAGGGTTCAGGGAGGAAGTATTGAGTTCTGTTTTAATTCAAGTCTAGATGTTTTTGCAATAATAATTGTACAAATTTTGATTCTACCCCTGCGAAAGTGGTACTCCCTGATTTTTGCCATGGTACTCCGTGATGCTTATTCTGTAGTACGAGTTAATCTGATCCACTTAATTGGGGTGAATGGATGGTCTATACTCACTCGAGGGTACAGTAAAACTGCTCCCATACGACATGAAACGTGCCTTCGTTGAATCAAAATCTAACCAATCAATTTTGGATAAATAAATCATGTATCGTGATTTCGGTGAAGGGAGTAGTAGGAAAGATTGAGCGGTCAAAAGCGCTTTGCAAATTTATCGTAGTCCCTCCGTTTCATGGAAGTCAAATCTCAGGCAAGTTGTATGAAACAGAGAGTATTCCACACTCTGTAGATAACCGCTCAAATCTCAGACTCTTAGGGCATCTCCAACGGGGGCACCCAAACCCAGAAACGGACGTCGAATAGGTCCGTTTGGGTAAAACCTGCTTCCAACGGGCGGACCCAAATTAAAAACGGACAGCTGTGGTGTCCTGCGCGACCCAAAGTTGGCGCAAATTTGGGAGACTTTTGGGGCGAGTAGGACAAACGCGGGCGTCGATTGTATCCGCGTATGTCCGCGTCCTGGCTCATGTGTGACAGTGACACAGAATGCAACCACATGGTCCCAGCCTTCTCTCTCTCCTCTGTCTTACTCTGCTTGCTTTTCCTCCATGGAAAAGCTTCAGCGCTGCTCGCCGGATTGGAGCTCACCTAACCGAGCTCCGGCGCCACCCTCGCCTGGAGATCCCCGCCGCCGCCTCCTTTTTTTTGCAGTCATGCTGGAAGTCGCTGGAGCAGAAACGAGCGCCGCCGAGGACGGCCGCGACACGTCGGCCGCGACGCCCCGTGCCTCGCCCAGCCTCGCCACGCCTCCCGGCCGCGCGCGCCACGCCTCGGGCGGCAGCTGGCCGCCGTCCGCCTCGCCGCGCGGGCCGCGCGCCGCGCCATGGTGCGCCTCGGCGGGACGCAGTGGCGCTCGCCGCCGCCCGCCCCGCAGCGCCATGGCCGAGCTGCGCCTGGCCGCGCCGCCCGAGCCACCCTGCCGCCCGCGCCGCCCTGGCCGGGGGCGCCTGGCGGGCTCGCGAAGGCCGTGACTTGCCTCGCCGCGGCTGCCTTGCCCGCCGCATACGGCGAGGCTCGCGCCTATGCGGAACTCCGCGCCTGTTGCGCCCGAGCCTGCCCGCGCCGCGCCGCCCGTATTCGCCTATGGCGGCTCACCGCACGGCCGCGAGGCCCTGCGGCGCCGGCCGCGGCCGCCAACCGAGGCGCCGCCCCACGCGCGCGATGCCGCGCGCTCGCATGGGCGCCCCGCCGTGCGTCGCGCCGTGCCACGCCTCGCTGGCCGCACTCGGACGCCCGCCGCCCTGCCGCCCGCCATGGCGCGCGCCGGCACGCCCGCGCCAGCCTCACACGCGAGGCCGTCCTGGCGGCGCCGCTGCTCTAGCTCGCGGAGCGCAGGTGGCGTGGACTGCTCAGAAGGATGGTGTCCGGTTTGGGTCATGTGTGCGGTTGGGAAATAAAAATAGGGACGGACGTCTGTACGCGTCCGCGCGATATCCGCGTGTCCGCGGGACGACCCAAACGGATGAAATACACTGTCCGTTTGGGTCATAGCGTTGGAGATGCCCTTAGTTACATCGGGCAGATGACCGCTCAAAATATATTTGGCGGCAAGGAGCAAATCATCCGCGAGCTGGAAGGGGAGCTTGCTGATGAGCAGATAATCATACGCGGGCAGGAACGGGAGCCCAGGAACAGAGCACGCCTCCAGGATCGGCTCGACTCATCTCCGGCCAACCAGAGCACACTAACCCTCTCCACACGGATCACCCCACCAAAGGCGATCTCGACCGTCCACATCCAACCCATCCAACGCTCCTCACCCATCTTCCCTCCCGAAATTCCAAAAAGGACGCGCCAACCGCGCCACCATCCCCGTAAAATCTCCCGCGCACGCCGCCTAGCACCTATTTAAACCGCCACTCCCCATCTTCCTCCTCAATCCAAATCCAGTTCCCCCAAATCCCCAATCCCTCTCCCCTCCTCACCCACCGCGTGCTCGACGCACCAAGCCATGGCCCGCACGAAGCAGACGGCGAGGAAGTCCACGGGCGGCAAGGCCCCGCGCAAGCAGCTGGCGACCAAGGCGGCGCGCAAGTCGGCCCCGGCCACCGGCGGCGTGAAGAAGCCGCACCGCTTCCGCCCCGGCACCGTCGCGCTGCGCGAGATCCGCAAGTACCAGAAGAGCACGGAGCTGCTCATCCGCAAGCTGCCCTTCCAGCGCCTCGTCCGCGAGATCGCCCAGGACTTCAAGACCGACCTCCGCTTCCAGTCCTCCGCCGTCTCCGCGCTGCAGGAGGCCGCAGAGGCTTACCTTGTGGGGCTGTTCGAGGACACCAACCTCTGCGCCATCCACGCCAAGCGCGTCACCATCATGCCCAAGGACATCCAGCTCGCGCGACGCATCCGTGGCGAGAGGGCCTAAGCCAGCGTCGTTTTCGTTCTTATACCTGTTGGTGTATCGGTCTCTGTTAGGTTCTTGTTTTAGACGGTGCTGAGTAATGGAGATGTGCTAGTGTTGTAGGAAGTTACGTTTCTTGCCTTGTAATCGTGTGTTCAGATGTTACCATCTTGTTGTCATCAGCAACTGAAAAAGAGAATGTTTATCTGATCTGAAACTTGTGTCCTCAGTGCCTTTTTTCCCTTGTTTGTGGTCTTGATCGGATATGGTTTCACCCAATGGTGCATGAGATTATCTAGCTTGTGACTGTCTATATTTAGCCATTGTGCTATAAGTATGTACTGTACCAATTTCAGTTTAATTAATTGTTGGTGCCGTCAGACATCACTAATCTGGTTGTAGACTTGGTAGTCCTGAACATGAACGAACAGCATGTTATGGTGGTCATCTCCAGTTTATGTATCCATCAGTTGATGTTTTACTGTTAAATCCACAGTTTCTTGTGAACTTTTGCTACCTGAATATATTTTCTTCAACTTGCAAACTGCTCCCCGACTTAGCTAGTGTGTTCTAATTTTTTTTTGCAGGTAAAAGAGGATATATTACGCATCAGGGATTACAGAGAGGTCGTCAGCAAGAACCTGTGATAAGCATCTAGGTCCTGCGTTAGACCACACCACAGTACGACCCTCTGCTCTCGCTAAATTTGCGAGGCAGTGACTAGCCCTATTTTGCGAGCGATCCACTTTTACAAAAATAATGTTTCTACTACCATTAACTAAGGTCTTTATCTCCGAGATCACATGCGTGAGAGGTGAACGGTCCAGACTTGTCACTTTGATTGCATTTAACAGAACAGAACAATCCAACTCCAGCTGAATGGGTTTATCACTGCGATCCAGTGCTAGCTGCAGACCCTCCAGGCACGCCCTTGTTTCTGCTTCTAAAGGGCTGTCACAATCCCTCAGAAAGCTACAAGCTGAGAATATGACTTGGCCCAAGTCATCTCGAAGTATCATACCACCTCCAGCAGTACCATCTGCCTCTTTGAACGACCATCACAATTCAATTTAACCCATCCAGGGGACGGTATAAGCCACTTCTTGTCAGACTCCTTTCGTACAACACTCGTATTCATGCACTGGGTCAGATTGACAACAAGAGTAGCCTTGCCTTTAATTATATCTTCAGTCGTTGAGGATTTCAAATCCGTGTGAATTTTCATATAGCTAATAAGAAAGCGTTTTGAAACTTCGATCGGTGGTATAGGCTTGTTATGAGTAGCTTCGTTGTGGGCATACCATACTCGCCATGCTACCAACAACAAGCAATCAATAATCTGTGGTTGAGATGAATTAATCACTGATTTAAACCAAGCTGCAGAACCTCCTCGAAGCTCTTTGTCTAATGGTAGCTGCCAGCACTCACGCATAGCTGACCATAATTGTTGTGCATGAGGACATCTATATAAAGCATGGCCACTGTCCTCTTGTTCCATGCCACAAATCAAACACGTACCTGTAACTGTCATACCCCTAGTACGCTTATTTACTTCTGTAGACAGAGCATTAGATGCTGCCTTCCAGGCAAACATTTTAACCTTCGGTGGAGTATTAGAGTTCCAGATCTTTGTCCAACATAGATCATCACCATCAGGCCTGGAGCTTGTAGTTGGGAACAAACATTGTTCCGGCAATTCATTGAGTGCAAGCTTATAAGCACTCCTTACTGAAAAGATACCAGACTGCTCCGGTTGCCATGCAACAACGTCTCCGTCAAAGCGACGAGATGGTTTAATGCGTAGAATCAGATCTGCATCGATGGGAAGGAAGCAACTTCGTATCATTTCCTCCTTCCAGTTACCTTGATTGTCAAGGAGTTCTGAGACCCATCGAATACGGAAATTTCTCTTAGGTGAAAGAACCTTCATGCACAATTGTCGTGGGATCCAACTATCCCTCCAAATTCGTATGCTTCGACCGTTACCAACCCGCCATATTAAACCCTTTTTCAACAATTCCAGACCATATGCAATAGCTGTCCATGTTGATGATGGGTTACCTGTGAACACAGTATCTATGATATTACCATTCGGATAGTACCTCGCTTTCAAAACCCTGGCACAAAGACTATCAGGGAAAGCCAATAAGCGCCAGGCCTGTCTTGCAAGAAGAGCCTGGTTTAAAATGCGTATATCGCGGAAGCCCATGCCCCCTTGCCTTTTCGATCGAAGAAGCTTCGGCCAGCTTACCCAATGTGTTTTTCTTTTACCATTAGCCGAACCCCACCAATAATTGCGTATCAAGCGGGTTAAATCATCACAAAGTGACATTGGTAACTTGAACACTCCCATAACGTAAACTGGGATCGCCTGAGCGATTGCTTTGATCAAGATTTCTTTTGCACTTTGTGCTAGGAGACTATCACCACAATCTATCAGAATTTTACTCAACCGTGACTGGAGGTTCTGGAATTTACCCTTATTCATCCTGCCCTCTGGTGTAGGCAATCCCAAATACTTTGGTTCAAACAACTGTTGCTCCACTCTCAGTGTTGGTTTGGTCTTTACCTTAAATGATGCCTTGTAAGCGTCATTCATTGTAATCACTAATCTTGTTGTCTGCCTCTGAACCTGAACGACCTCCTTGATATGCTCGTGTTCAGTTCTGTGGATGCACTAGTTACACGTCATTATCAATCAATACATGTTTTATGTTCAGGGTGCATATCCTTTGATGCTTTTCCTGTGCTTCCTGATCACAAGTTCACAAATCCTCAAAGTTTCTGCAGTCTGAACCCTGCTCATTTGCTGTATAAATAATGTTAAAACTACATAGTTACAGTACAACTTCCATGCATGTCTTCATCCGCAGTGTTTGTTTTCTGATGAAGTGTTAATCACAACATTCAGTAGTATTTATTTAGAACTTTAGCTGCGCACGGTAATACAAGTGCCAATTTGTCTGCACCTAATGTCCAATCGAGTACGCTGGGCAATAACAAAAAACGCTTCGGCCCGACCTGTCGCTCCCCGCGGGCGACGGGCGGGCGATTCCCCCAAACCCTAGTCCCAGCCCCCTCCTCCCCGCTCCCCCCGCCGCCGCCGCCGGCGTCAGCCGCCGGGCAAAGGCGGGGCGGCGGCGGCGGGCCCCTGGATCTTGCTCGTGTGGAGGTGGCGCGGGGCCTCTCCCTCGGGCGGTGGAGATCCTCTACGAGGAAGCGATGGCACCTTGCGCGGCGGGCCGGCGCGCCGCGGCGAGGCGTTTCCTCGAGGTCGAGGCGGCGGAGCTCGGCGGCGCGGTCGCCTCCTCGCGGGCGACGTCTGCGTCAGGTCGGCTTCTTCGGGCTACTTCGGCGGTCAAGGGCAGGGGCCTTTGATTCGCGTGCGCGCCTCGGGGCGGCTGAGGGCGCCCTACGCGTCCGCTGTTGGCATGGTAGGGCGGTCTTCTTCGTCTCCGGCAGGTGGCCAAGCTCCTCGTCGGCGCTCTGCTTTACGACAAGCTCGGCCCTGGCCATGGGATGGCGGCAGCGGGCCTAGATCTGGGTAGGTGGGCCTAGGTTTGGGCCGCATCTGGGTGTTCGCGGTAGGGGCCAGGACATCTAGTTTCTCTCGCGGGTTTGCTCCGGCTCGGGAGAGCTTGGGACCCGTGGTTGGTAGGATGGTGCGACTATGGCATGGCGACGGCTCGCCGCCGCCGCCATTGATGTTTTGATCCCCTCCAGCCACTTTGACAACCGTGGGGGCGGTTCGTCTCGGTTCTGCCCATCTGGGTTGGTATTGCGGGGTGTGGCCTGCAGAGACGCCAGCGGTTTCGAGTGTGTCCGCGAAAGCACCGCAAGGCTTAGGCCACTGCCGGCGACGACGACGTCTACGGATGCCGTTTACCTCCTTGGAGGCGTGGCCACGACACACATCCTGCTGCTGGTTGCCTCCCTTGGGCACTGTCTGCTGCCCTGTTGACTCGCGAGCTCTCCGAGATCCTCCTCGGATCCCCTTCTCGTCGATGCACTGCGTCTTGATGCGACCGGCTTCACATAGACGGTGTGCTCCAGGTTTGCGCGACCACTCTCGGGCCTAGGGTGGCTGTAGGAGTTGAGGTCGGCGCAGGGGACACTGGTGGTTTTCAATAGTTTGGTGACGTCCTGATGTCTGTTGCAAAGACATAGGCTTTCCGTGGGGTGGGTGTTGAAGCCCATGCGAAAGCATTGCACGGCCCCTCTGTGCCGACAGCGACGACGCTTGTGAGCGCCGTGTCCCTTCCTGGAGGCGCTGTCGTGAAGGTTTCCCCCTTTGAACTCTGGAGTCTCACCTGCTCTCTTGCGCAGTTAGCTAGCTCCCTTGGCGTCGGTGGTCTTCTGCTAGGCGGCCCAGTGTTCTTCAGTTTGGTGCAGTTCCTTGGAGCGGCGCTCGGTGCGTGAAGTCTCCAGCCGAGCTGCCGGTGTTTAGCTAGGCCTTCGGCTCCTCTGTTTTTATCTTTGTTTAGGCTCTAGCTTAGCACATGTGCTTGTACCGCTAGCTGGCAACCCCAGTTTTTTCGCTTTCTTTTTTCTGTTGTGGGTGTTCTTGTTGTACTCCAGGCCGTGATGGCTTTGTTAATTCAAAGTCGGGCTCGTCGAGCCTTCAGTTTAAATCAATTAGCACATCACGCTCTCAACACAAAACACAAATTCTGGGAAGTTTATATTTGTGCTCGAAAAGTTGATGATTAACTGATATCGAACACATGCCTGACAATGACTGTATTTTCTCGTATGTGAGCTTGTGTCCATTATACATATGCTATTTCAGCAAATCGTCAATCAGGGATTATCCAACACATGTGAATTTTCCTGCCAAGTTTAGCTAGTTCGTTCTGAACTTCTACTTTTTAGCTTAGATGATGTTGTGGCTGCGTCAAAATTCACAATAGTGCGGGTATGTGTAGTGCGCAGATTTTTGAAATGATCACGTGCCATTTTTCGTTATCTCTAATGTAGTTGGATGCTTCTGAACCTGAACGAACACTGTTAACATTCCCCTGTGCAATTCTGTCTATCTACAAGTTGCATAATGCTACCACTCTGTTTTATGTTCAGTGCGCAGACTATCGCGCCTCCTGGTGACAACAGTCCTGGAATCCGCTGAACCCTGCTCCTGTGATGTATAATTTCAACACCACAAATATAGTTAGTCTGAACCCTGCCACTCTGCTTATTTACGACACATCTTACTACATGGATGTCTTAACTACAGTATTTTTTTTGAAGTGTCTGTCACAGACTACAGTATTTCTTAAGAGTATGAACCGAGTTGAAATCTTCGGTGGACAAGCAAGAAATATTCAGTCTATCTGAATATCTGATCCACCGAGAAGAGAATTTGTTAATGTAAAAATCAACGCCTGTATAATTATCACCCCTTTTGTGAGTAAGATTACAATTATTATAATTCTATGGATATTAGTATTGTGTCCATGGGCGTGGTTACTCTCCGACTGCGGGTTGATGGCGTGTGTTAGAGAATCTCTAGGGTCACCTATAATGCGATACCTTATAACGCGGTATCCTATAATGCAGTACTGTAAAATCGTTTTGAGATACACTGAAAACCAGTTTACGGTAGCAAATTTTTCCCTTCCCGGATTAAGATGCCAGAAACAGCCCATCAAAATCATATGGACCCACACTCTTTTTATTTTTATCTCCCTACCCCTGCTGTTCTTCTTCTTCCTCCCGGCCACCTACATGCTCGCCTGCTCCGTGCCTGCAGACACGTGGAAATAGAGCATGCACGAAATTGTTTACCGCGCGCGGCAAAAATCGGCAAAGCACGCGCTCCATGAAACCGTTTTCTGCTATCGGGTGCTGAAAATTGTCCATGTGGGGTTCTTGACGGTCGATTTTAGGATCTGGATATTTTTCCCGGTATTAATAAATCTGGTTTGGACCTTTTTTTCCACCCAAAAGTGCAAAATTTGGTTATTTTGCTGTTTTAGATCTTTCCGTAATATGCTAGAGGTGCTGTGATGCGCTAGTGTTGTACGAAGTTCCCTGGTTCTTACCATGAGGATTAGCCTTAGAGCATCTCCAATAGGGCACTGTAAAACACACTCATGCAGAAAAAAACCAATTATTCTAGTGTGTGCGGATGATCAATGCGTTTGAGCAGACACGTGAATATAGATCACGCACGAAATTGTTGACCGTGTTTGGCAAAAAGCGGCAAAACACGCGCTAAATTTGCCGTGTCGGCTCCAACGCACGGTATGAAAAAAGAAAGGGCACACGATATATTAAAAAAAGGGTGCGCGTAGATCAACCGTCACATCACCGAATCGCCACTCCACCACTTTCCATCGCCGAAGCGCCGCTCTCGCCTCCACCGCCTCCACACTGACATGCCTCCGCGCCGCAGCTTCTCCGTCTACCGCGACTTGCGTGTACAACCAGCGGGAAACTTCTACGTGGAGATCTGCGCCGCCGGCTACTGCCTGACGCTCGGGACGTTCGAGACTGCGCACGAGGTCACGCACTCCTACGACTCGGCGGCATGGCGGCTCGACCGTCCGTGCCGTGACCTCAACTTCCACAGCGTCAACTCCGTCGCCTAAGCGGAGATGGTGGCGCTTTCACCTCGCCTTGTAACCGACGAGGAGAGGCAGCGCGAGCGCCGGCTAACCATCGCAGCGGCGGACGAGCGTGCCCTGGCAACGTGGCGCGAGAACTTCCCTCAAGACCTCATCGACGAGAACCACACCTACTACTGGATCCCCTGCTCACAGGTGCACCCGGCCGGCAGCTCCGCGCCTGATTTTCATTCTCCTTCTCGGCGTTTGCATTCTGGATACTTCCACGCGTAAGAGGTAGCATCAGTCACAGATAAATCAATGGCGAATTTTCCTCTCAAAACTTGAAATGCTACTTTATCTAGATTATTCCATCTTTTGTGTTTATAACAAGATATAATTTTCTTATTCGATCAGGTAAACATGGCTATAAATGCATCTGTTGTATCTTAGGCATGCTTTAGATATTGAGACATTCTACTGAACTACTTACATTATAATTTGTTGTTGCTACAGACAAGTAAACTTAGTTTTGTTGACAAATGAAATAGATCTTCAAACAATACTCATTATATGTATGTAACTATGTTTACGAGTCCTTGGTTCCTATCTTTATTGTATTTTGCTAAACAACCAATACATGTATGGAAGATATTGCATGAACCTCGTTGATTAGCTCACACACTCTTAGGTTGCGTGTGGTAATCTACGATCCAATAATCTATGTCCGTATGTACAATAAAAAATGCAAAAATAAAATCCGAAAAATGTTCCAAATCCTTGAATTATATTCTACAATGAAGTATATTCTAGACGACAAAATACGAAAAATAAAATAATAGATGATGATGTAAGATGCAATGCTACTTAATTTAGTCAATATTTAGTCTTATGATTGATTTACTAGACGCTATGATCCCTTAGAACTTCAAAATTTGGACCAGTTTTTTCCGTTATGTGATGTTGTCGCAAACCAGCCCATAAACTAGCAAAAAGTTAATGATCTGGTGACCTAAATAGAGTGTTTCCTCCGGAATTATCAGGTACCAACTTGTATTGATGGTCATGTGTTGAACGAAATGCCCTAATAAATCTTAGGTTTCCCCTTAAAGTATAATAAACATAAAAGGTTATTATGATTAGAAAAGCAACGCACAGTTAACTACCTATATCAATTTGTATCCATTTGATCTACGTTTATATTATCTTATTTTCCTGTTTTTTTAGTTCATCTCATTTGTATCCATTTGATCTACGTTTCAACAAGTTTGCATCAAAATCTGTCGCGCGACCTGATTTTTTGCGCGCTGGTAAATCGCTGCTATTCTCATGCGAAAATATAGAGCTTCGGTAAAGCAATCGTCTGCCCGTGTGTGTGCAAAAAAACGCAAATCAAGCGTTGTAATTTTTTTAACGCACCCGGTATTTCAGGCGCCCGATCACGTCCGTCATGGAAGTTCAAGATCGAGGTTGCGCGGTGGGGCGATTTACACAAAAATGACCCTTTTGAGTAAGAATTGCACAAAATGATCCTCCGACCAAACTATTTCACGTTTCTAACGCTTTTGTGTGTGTGGCCCTCGCAAGAGCGCCACACCTTTCTGTGTGGCTCCTTTCGCAAGGGCGCTACACATTCTGTCATACATGGCGGCTCGAGCTTGCCTGCCGATAATGTGTGGCTCCGTTCCCACGGGAGCTACATAGACATGTGTGACGGCCTTCGCGAAGACGCACATAAAAAGGATAGAGGCGTGAAATAGTTTAGCCAGAAGATTATTTTATGCATTTTTTACAAAGGGTTATTTTGTGTAAATCGCCGCGCGGTGGTAGTGACACTCGCGTGGGCCTTGTGCTCGCATTTACCCTGCTTGTCCCCACGCGGCTGCCGTGCCGCGACGTTTGCGGGGCCGAATCGCACCGCACCTACCACTGGATCCCCTGCTCACTGGTGCACCCGGCCGGCACCCTGCAGCTCCGCGCCTGATCTTCATTCCCCCTCTCGGCGTTTGCATTCTGGATACTTCCACGCGCAAGAGGTAGCATCAGTCACAGATAAATCAGTGGCGAATTTCCTCTCAAAACTTGAAATGCTACTTTATCTAGATTATTCCATCGTTTGTGTTTATGACAAGATATAATTTTCTTATTCGATCAGGTAATGGCTATAAATGTATGTGTTGTATCTTAGGGATGATTTAGATATTGAGCCATTCTATTAAATACTTGCATTATAATTTGTTGTTGCTACAGACAAGTAAAATTCGTTTTGTTGACAAATGAAATAGATCTTCAAAGAGTACTCATTATATGTATGTGCCTATGCTTAATTACGAGTCCTTGGTTCATATCTTTATTGTATTTTACTTAACAACCAACACATGTATGTAAGAGATTGCATGAACCTCGTTGATTAGCCCACACACTCTTAGGTTGCGTGTGGTACTCTAGGATCCAATAATCTATGTCCGTATGCACAGTAAAAATGCAAAAATAAAATCCAAAAAATGTTCCAAAACCATGAAGTATATTCTACACGACAAAATATGAAAACTAAAATAATAGATGATGATGTAAGATATGCAATGCTATATAATTTAGTCAATATTTAGTCTTTTTCATTTTGAATTATGCTGGTTTCAACGGCCTGAGATCTCTGAGCTAGAAGAATTTTGAAAGGTTGGAATTCAAATATAGAAGGAGGAAATAAAAGGAATAGAATTGCTTTGTCTAATAAGCTAGATGAGATAGATAAGAGAAGTGAGTTTTTTGGGTTATCTGCTGCAGAGTATGAACTTAGGAAAGAGTTAATTGCAAAGTTAAATGTTATTTTAAGGGAGGAAGAGATTAAGTGGAGGAAAGATCCAAGGAAAGGGACTTGCTTGAAGGGGATCGCAATACGAAGTATTTTATGCTGAAAGCTAGTGGTCGTAAGCGACGATTTTTTTTAAAGATTCATACAAGTTGAAGGTTTAATTACTGGAGATGATAATAATCTTGAATATGCTACTAATTATTATAAAAGCTTGTTTGGTGCTGTTGATTTGATGCCTGTTACCTTATTAGATGAGTTCCCTGCATGTCTTTCACTTGAAGATAAAGAGAAATTAAAAGAGCCTTTTACATTAGAGGAGATTAAGATAGCTGTTTTTGAAATGGAGCGTAATAAAGCATCTGGTCCTGACGGTTTTCCCGCGGAATTTTTTGAGAAGTTTTGGGATGTTATTTGTAGTGAATTACTTCATTTGTTTGAGGAATTTTATAATGGTAATTTGGATATACAACGTTTTAATTACGGCATTATTACCTTATTAGCCAAGGGGGATGGTGCTGACCGTATTCAGATGTATCGCCCCATATGCTTATCTAATGTTATTTTTAAGGTTTTCACTAAAGTGATTAATAATAGAGCTATGGTGGTGTCGGATAAAGTCACATCCATAGCACAATCTTATTTCATTAAGGGTCGGTATATTTTTGATAATGTTTATAGAAAAAAGAAATCTGGTGTTTTGTTTAAAATCGACTTTGAGAAGGCATATGATAAAATAAACTGGAAATTTATGTTTAAAGTTTTGAAGATGAAAGGTTTTCCGATAGAATTTATAAATTGGACTAAAGAAGTGGTGCAAGGGAGTAAGATTTGTATCATGGTAAATGACAAGTTAGGGCCTTATTTTCAAACTAAAAAAAGGTTTACGACAGGGTGATCCGTTTTCTCCTTTGTTGTTTAACAGGGCCGCTGATGTCTTGTCTGTTCTAGTTCAAAGAGTACAAGACAATGGGCTTTTATGTTATTTAGCTAGTGATCTGTTGGATAATGGGATAGCCATTATCCAGTACGCAGATGACATGATTTTCTTACTAGAAGATGATCTTGAAGGGGCTAGAAATCTTAAGTTTATACTCTGTAGTTTTGAGCAATTGACAGGTTAAAAATTAATTTTTATAAAAGCGAGGTAAATTGCTTTGGTGCTGCAATAGAAAAACAGGAAGAATTTGCTAGAATTTTTACTTGTAAAACTGGTAAGTTCCCTTTCAAGTATCTGGGGGTACCAATGCATTATAAAAAACTTGCTAATAGTCATTGGAAGGATTCGGATGATAAAGTGGAAAAGAAAGCTGCTTCTTGGAAAGGAAATTTGATTTTGATTGGCAGTAGACTAATTTTTGTGGAGAATTGTTTAAGCAATGTCCCTAGTTTCATGATGTCCTTTTTTAAGTGCCAAAAGGTGTTATTAAGAGGTATGACTTTTTTCGAGCTAGATTATTATGGCAAGAGAAACAGGGTGTTAGAAAGTATCATTTGGTGAGGTGGACGGATGTGTGTCGTCCAAAAGAGCAAGGTGGTTTAGGTGTTACTAATATATATGTTAAGAATATAAGTGTTTTATGTAAATGGCTTTGGAAGTTAGAAAATGAAGATGGGTTGTGGCAGGAGATGATTAGAGCAAAGTACTTGAAGAAAAAGACTTTGACTCAATGTCGTTCGTCTCCTACAAATTCTCATTTCTAGTCGGGTGTTGTTTCAGTTAAAGATATCTTTTATGCTTGTTGTGAAAGAGTTTTAGGAGATGGTTGTAAAACAAGGTTTTGGGAGGATAGGTGGTTGGGGCAAAAACCACTTTATCAGACTTTATAATTTGACGTTTAGTCATCATATTACAGTGAATACTGTCTTTACTAAAGGTTGGCCATGTATGAAATTTAGACGCTTTCTTAGAGTAGAAACTGCGGATATGTGGGAGAATCTTAAGAATATGTGTTGTAATGTGAGATTAAGTGAAACGCTGGATAGAGTAAGGTGGTTGTTAACAAAACCGGTGTCTTCGCAGTGAAATCTCTTTATTCTTATTTGATGGCGTGTACAGTTAGATTTCCTTATAAATTCTTGTGGTCCTTAAAAATTCCGTTTAGAATAAAAGGTTTTTAGTTGGTTGGTTATTAAAAATAGGGTGTTAACAAGAGATAATCTAAAGAAAAAAGGTTGGGAAAATGGAAAGGGACTCAGTTATGCGAGTTTTGCGGGGCAGTAGAATCTGTTGAGCACTTATTTTTTAGTTGTCATCTAGCCAAATACATGTGGAATATATACTGTGTCTCACTAGGGATATATTCGAAGCCTTCCTCGTTTTCTGATCTGTTTCAAGGGTGATTTTCTTCTTCGTGCGGGAGAGATAGAAAGTTACTGTTAATTGGTACTGCAGCTTTAATTTGGACTTTGTGGAAAACTGATGGGTTCGGTGCATGGAAAACAAAAAATTCTACCGTGAACATGAACAAAAACCAAGATCCAATCTAGGAAGAAGCAAGATCTAATCTACCAAGATCGAAGCAACGATATGTATGTGAGACTAACCCTCGAAGATTCCAAAGCCTACGAGATTAGATCTCGTTGTTGATGTAGTCGATCGTTCCGTGCTGCAATCCGGCAGCACTTCCGTACTCGGTCGTGCGTACGGTGTCGATGAAGCCCATCCTCTCCCCGTTCCAGCGGGCAGCGGAGGTGTGGTAGACCCCCTCGGAATCCCAGCAGCACGACAGCGTGGTGGTGGTGGTGGAGGAGAAAAAGCTGCAGGGCTTAACCTAAGCCGGAGCAGACTTGCGGTGGAGGGAGAGGGGCGGCCAGAGGAGCAGGGGTGAAGGAGGGTTGCGTCCCCTGCCCCCTCCCCTCTTTATATATTGGGAGGGCGGCCAGGGTTTGCCTTGGACCCTCCTCCAAGCTCATGGCCGGCGGCCCAACGGGGGAAAGGGGAAAACTTCCCCCCAAGTTGATCCCCCCTAGGGTTTGGGGAAACCCTAAAGGGGTTGGCCTGCTGGGCCTTGGGGGGCATGTGCCCTGGCCCATTAGGCTAGGGTGCATCCCCTCGGCCCATGCTAGCCCTCCTAGGGTCATGGGCCCACTGGTGGGACCCCTAGTGACAAGGGATTAACTTATCAATGCCTACAAGTTGTAGACTAGGGTTTTGCGGAAAGTAGAGGGCAAGTAGATCTCGAGGGTTTCAGCCGGAAAAGTACTCGACTGCTAGAAAATTAGGGTTATGTTGACAATGAATCAATCCTCCCTTTCTCCCTCGACTCCCCTTATATATGAGGCGGAGCCGAGGGTTTCGTGATGTACAAGTTACAAACATCGGGGTACTCTTTGAGTCCGTCCCTTAATAGTTACAAGTCATTATTCCTAATACAACTCTATCTTTCCAAACACATACTTAATTGGGCTTCCGGGCTTCATATTCTTCGGGTCCTGGGCCTTCAGTAAACCCCGGGTACCATCTTCGGCAGGCCCATTGGGGATGCCTATGTCAGTAGCCCTCGAGATTTTGCTTGAATCAAAGAGTCAAGAAAAATATCCCTCATTATGATTAACACATGGTCTCTTCGATTCATCATATATTGTACAGGGATAACGGTAATTGGGGCTGGTTCATCTGACAGGTCAGGTACCAGTTAACTGCTCTCGTGGCAATCCCGCAAAACCTACTTCAAGATCAAGTCCCTGGACATGATCTCGATATACTGGTGTAGTTCGACACGTGCCGCTTAAGGTCTTACCATATGCCGAACTCCAGTCATATTTTATCGGGTACCTAACGCGTCCGTTAGGATTTTTCTTCGCATCTGTCAATTTTGCGGTTTGGTTTTGAAAAACGCCGCAAAGGTTGTTTAATTGGTCTGGCCATTGGATCCAAATTAAAAGGGTGCTCGACAAGTTCCCTGGGTACTCCTGGCATGTCAGCTGGACACTATGCGAAGATTTCCCAGTGCTCATGGAGGAATTCCTATGCGAGATCCATGTTTGTTGCGATAGTTGTCGTTTTCTTGGGATCTATTGGGTGAATCTGTACTTTCTACGAATTTTTGGTGGTATCAAAGGTTGGTTCCTTTAGCGGCCTCCCGCCATCGGCAACACCGTCATAATCAGTTGTTAGCCTTGTGATACGTCTCCAACGTATCTATAATTTCTGATGTTCCATGCTAGTTTTATGACAATACCTACATGTTTTGTTCATACTTTATGATGTTTTTATGCATTTTCCGGACTAACCTATTAACAAGATGCCACAGTGACAGTTTCTGTTTATTATGTCTGTTTATTGCAGAAAAGGCCCAAAAACCAAAGTGCTCGGAAAATCCAGAAAAATCACATAAATTCTATTCCGCCGAAGACTCACGGAGCCGGAAGGGCCAGGCCAGAGGGGGCCCAGGGCCTCCTCCCCGCCGCGCGGAGGGAGGCCGCCCCACCTATGGTGTGGGCCCCTCGGGACTCCTCCGACTCCGCCTCTTCGCCTATATAATCTCTCGTGACGTGAAAACCCTATACCAATTGACGAACTCAGAAAGACTCCAGGGACGCCGCCGCCATCGCAAACTCCGTTTCGGGGACAGTCTCTCGTTCTCGACGCCGCCGACGGAATTGCCCCGAGTCATCTCCATCGACACCACCGCCATCTTCATCGCCGTTGCGTCTCCCATGATGAGGAGGAGTAGTTCTCCCCCGAGGCTGAGGGCTCTACCGGTAGCTATGTGGTTAATATCTCTCTCATGTACCCCAATACAATGATCTCATGAACTGCCTTGCATGATTGAGATCCATATGATGAGCTTTGTACCACTATTAATCTATGTGCTACTCTAGTGATGTTATTAAAATAGTCTATTCCTCCTTCATGATGTAAAGGTGACGGTGTGTGCATCATGTAGTTCTTGGCGTAGGTTATGATTGTAATCTCTTGTAGATTATGGACTTAACTATTACTATGATATTATTGATGCGATCTATTCCTCCTTTCATAGCTATTGGTGACGGTGTGTATGCTATGTTAGTACTCGGTCTAAATTGCAACGGTCTATTACGCACTCTAGAGGTTACTCAAATATGAATTACGTATGTTGTGGAGCTTGTTAACTCCGGCTTGAGGGAGCTCTTGTAGCCCTACACAATGAATGGTGTTTGTTATCCAACAAGAGAGTGTGGAAGTAGCACAAGTGAGGAGAAGTTATTTATTTATTATGTGATCAATGTTGAGAGTGTCCACTAGTGAAAGTAGGATCCCTAGGCCTTGTTTCCATTGCAAACATCGCTTGTTTCTGTTTTACGCATCTTTACTTCCTGCAATATTACCACCATCTATACCACTGTGTTTTACTATCTCTTCGCCAAACTAGTGGACCTATACATCTGACAAGTGTATTAGGTGTGTTGGAGACACAAGAGACTTCTTGTATCTTAATTGCAGGGTTGCTTGAGAGGAATATCTTTGACCTCTACCTCCCTGAGTGACATAGGCATCCCAAATGGGCCTGCCAAAGATAGTACCCGGGGTTTATTGAAGGCCCATCACCCGAAGAATAAGAAGACTCGGAAGCCCAAGATAATATTAAGGAAAGCTAGATTTGTAATAGAAAGCCTTATTTGTAAATCTTACGGGATGAGTTAGAAACCTCCCGGACTTTGTAACTTGTACAGCACGAATCCCTCGGCTCCGCCTCCTATATAAGGGGAGTCGAGGGAGATCATCGAATCATTGTTTACAAACCCTAGTTTTCATATTCGTCGAGTACTTTTCGGCTGAAACCTTCGAGATCTACTTGCCCTCTACATCTAACAAAACCCTAGTCTACAATCTGTAGGCATTGATAAGTTAATCCCTTGTCAATTGGCGCCGTCTGTGGGATCTAGAGGTTGCAAGGAGCTGATCTCGATGGCACGTCCAGAATCGTCGACTTCGTCGGTGGCTAGCAACGCGATGGATCAAGGTAAACAGGAAAAAACTGATCTCGTCGATTTTATTCCTCACCCGCCCTCCCGTATGGATGCATGTGCCTATCTGGAGGAGTCCATCATCATCATGTTCGGAGAATTCCGATTTGGCGTCAATAAGGAAGGATCTTACCGTCTCGAAGTTCCGATCTTGCCGGAATTTTCGACGGACGATTCTGATTTCTCGTCGAGTAACGAGGAATTTTCGTCGACACGCTTCATCGACACCAAGGCAAGCGGAAAGCTCGCCATGATCATCGCAACACATCTTTCGAGTCGTCTGCGGACTCCGTTATAGCAGCGACTCCGACGCGTAACAGCTTCAACTTCATCGACAAGTCTGCTGCCATAGGAAAGGTCTTCGCCAATCTTTATGATGGTGTCACCAATCCCGACAAAAATCAATATTCAAAATATCATCAAGTGTACGCAATCGAAGAGGCAAGCCGGGCAGAACCGACGACATCAGAGGCTTTCGATGATTTGGGAAACCCATACATCGATCCCGCTGATCTCAGAAGAGGCTTAGGCACCAAATATATCGGGACCTCACCTCGCGAAAGAGTACAACTTCCGCAAGCAGCGTGGGACAGGGCTGCAAGAGCCATGGATGGTTCAGAACCAATGACCACCACCGCTACTGCCGAGGAATTACAAGCTTATCAATATAGACTTGCTCGTGTAAGTAGGGAGCTAGAAAACAGACAACATCCTTAAAAGAAAGAAAAGAGGCGCATCCGCGTCAAGCGGCGTCGAGCGACCTCATCGACAATCAGGAACTTCGGGAGATAGTCACAGAGAGCTCGGAGGAGGGCAATATCTCGGCTACAAAATATACCCGAAGAGAGAGGCAACATAATTCAAAACCTCGACATGTCTTTCATGTCGATTGACACAAGGGGAAATATCATCCCGAAACGCGCAGGATACATGGCGACACAAGCTTACATCCTCGCGTCTAGACCACCAGACCCGAGAGAACCATTGTTCAATATGGCAATGGCTGGAGTTGGAGTCATGGGAACAGCATTCACAGCTACACCTCCCGAAGGAACCGCAAGGCAAAATAGTCCACGACCTACTGCTGCAGTACAAGATCCACCAAGTGGGGCAAGAGATACATCAGTTCAAGCAAGGGTAGACAGAGCACGACAAGAAAGAAGAGAACATCGGCATTCACCAGAAGTTGCCGATGAAGATCTGTGTGGGCTCCCGTGCTTCACAAGACGAGTCTGAAAAACTCGAGTACCAAAAGGGTTTAAGATACCCGAGAATTTCAAAAAATTCGACGGTCTGCAGGATCCCGAGGATTGGCTCGTCGATTATCTCGAGATGGTGAAACTAGTAGGAGAAACCAGAGCAACAGCCATGCAAAGTATCCAAGTCCACCTGAGTGGTGCCGCGAGATCTTGGATAAAGAAACTCCCCCTAGGTTCCATCGACAACTGGGAAAGTTTTGAAGATATTTTCGTAAGAAACTTCCGCTCCACCTGCAAGAAACCTGCGTCATTGGAAGAATTGAGGGCGTGCCGACAGAAACACGATGAGTCGATGAGAAAATATATACAGAGGTGGAACATCATCAAAAACTCAGCAGAAGATATATCTGACGAGAGAGCAATAGACGCGTTCGTGGCAGGAATTCGACGAGCAGATTTTGTCGAGGACCTAGGAAGAACCAACCCAAGAACAATATCAGCACTGATGGAGATAGCCAACAAGTGGGGACGGAGAGGACGCAATATATAACAAGCGACACAGGTCGCCAGAAGAGGACCGCGGTCGAAATTTTCAAAATAGAAGGCGATTCTCCCGCCAGTTCTACAACAACGACGCTCCCGGCCACATATCGGCTGGTTTCCGAGGAAATTCTGGAGGAAATAGTCGAGATGACTACCAAAGGAGTAATGAGCAACAAGGTGACAATAGAGCTGACTCTCGCGGTTACAGGCAAAATAGTGGACCAAGGTTTCAAAGACCCTATATATCCCCCGAGGAGATGATGAATGGACCATGTCAGATGCACTTCTTCCTCGATAACAACGGAAAGAGACAATCAGGACATCTCCAAAAAGATTGCCGCAACTTTCAGGCAATGTTGCGAGCCGCAGGAATTGCAAATGCCCAGGCAACGAATAGAAATCATCAGGGACCAAGGAGTGAGATACATCTCCCACCTCCTCCCGCAATTACAGACGAAAATCGGCACCAGCTTAGAATAGCGGCAGCACCACAACCACCTCCGTACGTTGATCCAAATTCTAATGGCGCAGTCTTGATGATTCAGAAAGCTAGACCATCTAACAGAGCGCAGAAAGTAATTTCGCGGCAAGTATTCATGGCAGAAAAGATGCCTCCACCAACAGTCGACTACCTAAATTGGTCGGGGCAAGATATCGGCTTCACAATTGCAGATCACCCGCAGCAGGTTCCTCGACCTGGGCAATCTGCACTCATCTTACCCGCAGTAATTGCTGGCTTCGACGTGTCGAGAGTTTTCATAGATGGCGGCAGCAGTTTGAACCTTATGTACACAGATACATTAAGGAAAATGAACATATCCCTAGCAAACTTAGCACCAACCGACACACGCTTCCATGGGATCACGCCAGAGAAGCCAAGTTATCCGCTGGGCAAGATCAACCTCGACGTACGTTTCGGACCCGAGAAAATTACAGGATAGAGAAATTGGAGTTTGAAGTCGTGGATTTCCCGTCGCAGTATCATGCTTTGTTGGGACGACCAGCGTATGCTAGGTTTATGGCGGTGCCTCATTACACGTATTTACTGTGGAGGTTACCTGGACCTAAAGGACCAATCACAGTCAAAGGAAGCTTTGCGCTAGCTGATAAATGCGACATAGATTTTCATCAATTATCAGAAACCTTCGGGATGCAAGCAGAATATGTGGCGCCAAGGCAAACTGATTATGATGTTTTGCCAGACACAGGGAGGCCGCTCAGGGAGCCAACTTTCAACACTGCTAAAGATTCAAAAGAGGTGCAGATCCACCCGACGGATCCCAAGAAAACGACATCCATTGCAACAAACATGGATATCGCATAGGAAAGCGCGCTCGTCGAGTTCCTCCGTGAGCACCGGAAAATCTTCGCATGGTGTCCAGCTGACATGCCAGAGTACCAGGGAACTTGCCGAGCACCACCTCAATTTGGATCCTCTCGCACGACCAATCAAACAACCTCTGCGGCGTTTCTCGGAACCAAACCGCAAAGCTATGCTATCAGAAATAGATCGACTTAAGGATGCTGGTTTTATCAAAGAAATATCTACAGAAGCCACGTGGGTAGCTAACCCAGTGATGGTGCCGAAGAAACACACGAAAGTCCTTCGCATGTGTGTCGACTTTACGTGTCTCAATAAACATTGTCCTAAGGATCACTTTCCCCTCCCAAGGATCGATCAAATTATCGACTCCACGGCAGGATGTGAACGTCTTTCCTTCTTGGACGCATACTCTGGTTATAACCAGATCAGATTAAAAGAAGATGATGAGGCCAAGACAGCGTTCATAACACCTTACGGCGTGTTTTGCTACAAAACAATGCCCTTTGGTTTAAAAAAACGCGGGAGCAACATATCGGCGGATGATGCAAAAGCCTTGCAACACAGATTGGGAAAATGTACAAGTCTACATCGATGATGTCGTGATAACATCAAAGAAAGGGTCAACACTGATCGAAGATTTGAAGGAAACCTTCGACAACCTCGACAAATTTTGCCTTAAGTTGAACCCGACAAAATGTTCCTTTGGAGTTCCTGCGGGAGAACTCCTCGGATTTCTAGTATCAGCAAGAGGGATCGAAGCTAATCCCGAAAAAATACAGGCCATCGTAACTATGAGGAAGCCAACAAAGTTGAAAGAAATACAACAATTAACTGGGCGAGTCGCAGCTCTTAGTCGATTCGTCGCCAGGCTGGGAGAAAAAGCACTACCGTTCTACACTTTGATAAAACAAGGAGAGAAATTCCAGTGGAACGAAGAAGCCGATAGAGCTTTCGAGGAATTAAAGCGCAAAATCTCGACACCACCAGTCTGGTGGCGCCGAAGGAAAAGGAACCTCTCCTGTTGTACATCGCAGCCACACCCCAAGTGGTTAGCACAGCTTTAGTAATCGAAAGAGAGGAAGAAGGAAAGCTCCATGGAGTTCAGAGGCCAGTATATTTCATCAGTGAAGTAATCGTCGCTTCAAACAGCGGTACCCTCGCATCAAGCGTATGGGGTATTCACGACAAGAAAACTGCGACACTATTTTTCGGCGCACCCGATAATAGTGGTCAATGAAGCTCCTTTGTCAAACATATTGAACAACCCGGAAGCTACGGGTCGTGTCTCCCTTTGGGGAATAGAACTTTCCCCTCGGGACATCACGTACGAAAAAAGAAAGGCAATAAAATCGCAGATCTTACCAGATTTCATCGCAGAGTGGATGGAGTTACAAAACACAGGTCCTCCAGATTTATCGAGAACTTGGACTATGAACTTTGACGGGTCCAAAAGGTTAGAAGGCGCTGGGGCAGGCGTGATATTGTTATCACCTGAAGGCGACAAGTGAAGTATGTCTTGCGGATGACTTTCCCAAACGCGTCCAACAACGAAGCAGAATACGAAGCTCTCATACACGGGATGAAGATGGCAAAGGCTTGTGGTGCAACCCGATGAAAATTTTCGGCGACTCACAGTTGGTAGCACAGCAAGTTATGAACCAATGTGATGCAGTCAACGAGAGCATGATAGCATACAAGGAGATGTATAATGAGCTGGAAAAACTGTTTGATGGATGCGAGGTAAACCACATCAGCAGATTGAGCAATGATGAAGCCGATGTCCTTGCAAACATCGGGTCACAATGTCTCGCAATCCCTCCAGGCGTGTTTTGGGAAGAAATAAGCGAGAGATCAACAAAGCCAGTAAAAACAAAGAAGAAGGAAAAGGAAGAAAAAATTTGGATGTCACCAAAAAATCACAGGAAAGAAGACGAGGAACAAGAGCTAGTCTTGATGGTGCAAATTCCATGGATGCAAGTATACATATCATACATCCTAAGAAAAACAATACCCGACGATCCAGTTGAAGCAAGACGAGTAATCAGGCGATCTAAAGCTTTCACTGTGGTCAAAGGGGAGTTGTATAAGCGAAGTATCTCGGGAGTGCTACAGAGATGTGTCACACCCGAAGAAGGACGGATCATCCTGAAAGATGTGCACGAAGGAATATGCGGCCACCACGCAAGTAGTCGAGCTATTGCAGCCAAGGTTTTTCGGGTAGGATTCTACTGGTTGACAGCAATCGAGGACGCAAAAGAAATAGTACGAACCTGCGACGCGTGCCAGAGGTTTGCCGCAAAACCGCACTCTCCAGCGGCAGAATTAATGCTAATACCATTGTCGTGGCCCTTCGCCCAATGGGGACTTGATATGGTGGGCAAATTGCACAAAGCTTCGCCAGGAGGATATGAATACCTGTTGGTGGCTGTCGACAAATTCACCAAGTGGATAGAAGCAAAGCCGATAAATTCACCAGATGCATCAGCAATAAAGTTCGTGAAGGGTATCGTTTTTCGATTTGGAGTACCTCACAGCATCGTCACGGATAACGGCAGTAACTTTACTTCCAAGGAGTTCAAAGCATATTGTGCGTGCGGGTATCAAACTAAGCTTTGCGTCTGTCGCACATCCACAGACCAATGGTCAAGTCGAGAAAGCCAATGGCATTATCTGCAATGGTATCAAAAAGCGCTTGTTGGGACCATTGGAAAAAGCTCGACACACCTGGCCAGAGGAGTTGCCAAGTGTGTTGTGGAGTATTCGAACAACACCAAACAAGCGACGCAGGAGACGCCGTTTTTCCTGGTCCATGGAGCTGAAGCAGTATTGCCGATAGAAATAGAACATGATGCCCCAAGAATTACAGAATACGATGAAGAAACTTCGAGAAAGGCTTTAGAAGATGATATCGACGCACTTGATGAAGCTAGAGATGAAGTCCTGTCACGAGTTGCCAAATATCAACAGGACCTGAAAAACTACCACAGTCGACGTTTGCGCCCAAGGTCTTTCCAAGTTGGCGACTTAGTTTTGCGACTAAATCAAAAGAGTCATGAAAAACTAGAGTCACCATGGCTTGGACCTTACATCGTCACGAGGTAATCGAAGGAGGAGCATACGACTCAAGGATAAGAAGACAGGATTGCCGAGCCAAATCCTTGGAACGTAGCACAGCTCGGGCGTTTACGCCTAGATGCCGAAATATAGTCTCCTCTGTAAACATACAATGTACCTGAAACGCGAGTTTTCAGACGCACTCTTTTCCTTTTCGGGGCACCGAGTGGGGCCGGGAAAGGTTTTTAATGAGGCGGGCTCGCGGTGCTGCAATATAATAAAGATAGTGGAACTATATATTTTTCGACAGGCTCGGGGGCTCTCACCCAAAAGACACAATATATATATCTCGCCTTGGTACAAAGTACCTCGCCAAATAAAAATACATCGCAAAATAGCAATCAACAAGATATCAGGGTTCGCACCCGCAAAAATAGTGTGCAAATACAATTTACCTTGCCTTGGGATAACCTCGCATCGTAAAAAGAAAAAATACCGCCGTCACAACGCCCGGGGGCTTAGCATTGAAAAACAGAAATATAGCAACTTTACAATATAGATTATGTTTCTTGTACACAAGACACAATCCTTGAAGCAACAAAACTTCAAGAGCTACCTAATATATTATCTATCGTCAGCCGCTCATTATTTATAGCGCGAGTGCTATGCTCAGCATACCTTTCACGAAGAATTCAGCGTCCAGCCGAAGAAGTTCATCCATCATATCTTCGGCAACAGGAGTCACGAACGTCATCATATTTACTAAAGCTCCTTTTCCTCTTCGCCATCTTCGCCAGACACTTTGGAACAATTTGACTCACGTCTAATTTCGGGTAGCAGATTTATCATGATCATGGCAAACCTTGCGCCAACAGCTAATTGGGCCCGCACAAACCCATGGATCCGAGGAGCATCTCGAAATTTCTCCATCAGAGCGGGAAGCGTCTCTGGCATCTTATTACGTGGAAACATGGTCCCGTAAACTAAAGACAAGGTCTTCGTACAAAAGTCAAGAAACTCGCGGACTGCAGCGCACGATCTTGAAATCTCGACGATTTGGCGAGTCCGTTCAGTGTGTGCCCCAAAAATTTGAACCATGATCGCGTGCAAGCCTCAGAAGAGCATTGGAACGAGCTTCAACACGTTCATCTTCCGTGGCAGCATTCAAAAAGGCACCTATCTCAACAAAATTAGTGGACAACAAGAAGACAAAGGAAAAAGAAAAAAAAAAGAGACAAAGATATTAAAGCACACCTGCCATATCCAGGCTAGCATCTGTTAGCAGTTGAAGCATAAAATTTTCTTGGGACGTAGCTGCAGCAGCTTCAGCAACGGCGGCATCCTTCTCAGCTATAGCATCTTGAGCTTGTTGGAGTGCTACCTTTTCCCTCTCGGAAGATTTCCGAGACTGTTCCATAAGCATAAGTGATTGCTTCTTCATGGACTGGAGCTGTTGTTGAAGTTCCTTCAAATCTTCTGCCGAAGTCTTATTTACAGAATCTTTGACAAAATTAACAGCGACAGGGATTTTCTTCAAAAGAGGCGAAGGAAAAACCTCGGAAGGACCAGCAGTTGACGTATAGTTGTCAAAAATTAACTGGAAAAAAGAGAAATTTCGACATCAATCATTGAGCAAAGATAGATCTTCATTCATTCTCATAATATATACATGTCTGTTACAAAAGAAGGACCTCTAGAGACCTACTGAAGCACTCATCGCCAAGAACATTATGGCAACAATACCAAAAGAAGGGGGTAAGCTAAAAAGGAAAAGCAAAGGGGCATTCAACTAGACCTCCGGCTTTGATGAGCTAGGAGTCGAAGATGGCTTGATCCCGAGATAAGACAGGATTTTCTTCGTGTTGGGCTTCGCCGCCTTGATCAACGATCGCCATTTTTGCTGTTCTATCTGCTCCGTGTCGCCTACTTTCGCCCAGTCGATAGTTTGCTGGCTATCAGCCACCAAAGCAACAGTGTTTTCAACGGCGACCTTCATATTCTCTTGGCGCATCTTCAGCCCAAGATCTTCTGGTGGATTAAAGCACTTGGCTAAGTTAAGGAAAGTCGCGGGTTCCTCTTTCTTTGGGAAGAAATAGGAGAAGAGCCGCGACAGCCCTGTTTTAGCTTGATCCATACCCTCGCGCGCTTCTGTCCCATGAAACTCGAGGAATGAAACGGCGTCAAGAAGAGGATCATTCTCGGGGTCTTCAAGTTCAAATTCTTGACCTGTTCTATCTGCCAAGGTAAAAACTTATTGAGTAACAAACAGATGAAGAAAAGAAAATACAAAGGATATGAAGGGGTTCAGATACTTACTGACAAAGCGACGATTTTGCGTCCTTATACGCTTAAGGATCGCTTCCTCGCGAGCAGATTGTGCAGTTATATGCTCGCTCAGCGAAGTCTCGGCATCATGAAGTCTCTTCCTAAGATCTTCGACACCAGCAGCATCAGTCTTGGCCTTGTCAGCCTCTGCTCGAGCTTCAATAGCATCGACTCAGCCTTCTTACGAGCCTCTTCACTTTGCTCTAATTTTTGAGCAAGTGTATGGCACGCTCGTTGGCCTCCGCCAGTTTTTCTGCCAAGAAAGTTAAATATAGTTAAAAACATCGACAACAAAGGAGCAAGAAAGCAGCGGCAAAAAGAAGAAGCAAGGCATTACCTTCAGTCTTACTAGCATATTCACGGTACCCAATAAATTGGGCACCGATGCGAATAAGATCTTTGATCAGAGGCTGACAAAGAAGGACAGAGGAAAATATCGGTATAAGAAAAATATGAGGGTACATAGAAGTAAACAGAGAAAAAATAGGCAGTGACAGGAACATTAAGAACTTACATCATCCAAGAGATGGTTAGAGGAGCTACTCAATTGGGGAGCAGGCTCCGGAATCGCTTCAGTCCTCGCCCTTTTTGGTGAAGGGACTCGGGGGCTTGAGGAGTAGAAGCGCCACGTTTTGTTGAGGAGGCGAGGATTCTTCTCCTTCAACTGGCGGCTCCGAAACAACTAGAGTATGTGACGTACTCGTTCGAGCAGTCACATCCAAAGTTGGTGTTTCTTCCTCATCATCACTGTGGTAAAAGGGTGGTAACATAAAAAGCAAGACAGACCAAATTCTTCGAGTATAAAAATAGAAAGAGAGAGAGAACTCACGAACTGATGAGGCTCTCAAGGTATGGATCATAAGCTGCTTTCTGCGGTGAAGGAGCAGCTTCTTCGGGTTTAGAGGTCCCGGAATCTTCGACATCACTCCTTTTCCTTTTGTTCTTGGGAGAAACAGCAGGAGGAGGAGATTGCGCTGATGCAGTGCCTTCAGAGGCAGCATCCTTTTCAACAGATCCCGCAGATTTTCGCGAATCTACGGGTTCATTCACAAAAGAGGGAGCTTCTTGATTGTCGTCAGTGACAATGGCCCTTTGTTCGACTTCTCCACCTTCAGGAAGAGGAGGAAGCGAGACAAGGTTTGGATGATTCTGTGCAAAATAAAACAGGGCAAGATGTCAGAAAAGAAGTTACAAAAAAGATAGTAAAAGCAATAACAAGATAATAGACAAATATTACCTTGGGAAGAGGATTGGCGGCGCTGAATGGTGTCACACGACAAGAAGAAGGGACAGCATCCTTTTTGCTGAGAGATGAAATTTTTCGGACAAGTTTTTCTAAATCCTTGACCTCCAAATTCACCGACAGCCGATCTACGTCCTCGTCGCCAGCATATTTTCAGAGAGGATATTTGCGAGCTTGAAGCGGTTGCACTCTAGTCTTGAGAAAGTATGCAGTAATTTGGATACCTGATAACTCTTTGCCGCGAGTATTTTGCAACTCATGGATGCGAGTCATCAAGGCCTCTGTCGAAGCTCTTTCTTCTTTGATAGCCTCTGCATCCCAGGAACGGCGACGAAGAATTTTCTCGGCACCATCGAATGGAGGGATGTTGTCTTCAGCGCATCCGTGGTTTTCCTCTTGAATGTACAACCACTTCTTACGCCACCCTTGAACGGAGTCAGGAAGCTTGACGTCGAAGTAGTCAACAGTGGGACGAACAGAAATTACAACGCCGCCTATATTATAGGCGACATTGGGCGAGCCATTACGGCGACAGAAGAAAATGCGCTTCCATAGCGCCCAGTTAGGCTGGACGCCAAGGAAGGCCTCGCAAAGAGTGATGAAAATGGAGATGTGAAGAATGGAGTTTGGCGTGAGGTGATGAAGTTGTAGACCGTAGATAAAAAGAAGACCACGAAGAAAAGGATGAATGGGGACAAACCGCGGATGAGGTGATCAACAAAACTTACCCGGTACCCCATTGGAGGGGTTGGGTAGCTCTCTTCACTGGGGAAGCACAATGCCTTGGTTTTCTTGCTGATCCCGCTTCTTCAGCAATTGATGTCTTGAGTGGAAATTTTCGATCTTTCCCACTCCGCCGACCCAAGATCCGCGGCGGCCATGGAGGATTCCGGCGTGTTGTGCCTTGTCAATCGACGCGGTGGCATCAACAATGGCGCAGGGTTTGCAGTTTGGAAGCAAGGAGTTTAAGAGGTTGTGGATCGCAGGAGGAAATTTGCAGATGAGAGAATGAAGGCGGCGCGAGCGGAAGTGCTCGAGGAAGAAGAAGATGATCTTATAAAGAGGTGAGGTGAAGCGGTGGACCGTTAGATGGAAAAGGAGCGTCACAGATGATAATCACGAAAACACAAGGGTAAGAACGTATTTTCACATCGGAGAAGTTACGGTGAGCGTGCCAGAAAAAGCGGAGGACGTGTGTCCCCCACTTGCACGACGTGTCCAACCAATGGATAATTTGGGCCCACAAGGCAGCGAGAGACAACTTCTCGCCATTTTCAGAGTCGCAATCGTGGCTATCGTCAGCAATAACGTCATCTTATCAGAGAAGAAACATCGACTCAACAGCGGCATAAAAAGGCGACATGTAAAAAATATCGGAGAGCCTTGATCAAATACAAGTTTTTGATCAAATGCTCGGGGGCTACTTTGAAAAAATGAAAAGATCAAGAAAGACAAAATAGTAATGGCATGAGCCTATGATCAAATAAAAATATTTGTTCATAGCCTCAACTCTCATCGGGAGCGCTGTTCGCGCACCCGAGAAATTATAAAACTTCGGAGGAAAAGAGAATATGGCGGCATATATGGAGCCTACAACCAAGTACAAGTCCTTGGCTGTAGCCTCGGGGGCTACTCCCATCGGGAACGCTGTTCGCGTACCCGATGAAATCATAAAGAAGAAAGACAAAAAAGCAATAGAGTATATTTTGAGTTAACATAACTCTACATATACTCCCATCGGGAGAGCAATATAAGTCATCCGTTGACTCAATAAAATGTGCTATTCCAACAGCCGAATAAGCACTCGACAATATATTCTCGAGCGCGTTGCGAAAAATCTCTGAATGCCGCAATATTTGCGAAGGTAAGACCCCAGATCCGTTCTGGCGGCGTGGCGCCGTCTCTGACGTCGGTTTGCTACTTTTATCCGTATCACCGTATACGAAGAAAATCCTAACGGACGCGTTAGGTACCCGATAACATGACTGGGACTCGACAGAATGGTAAGACCTTAAGCGGCACTTGTCGAAGTTTACACCAGTATCCCAAAATCATGTCCAGGGGACGTGATTTTGAAGTAGGTTTTGCGGATTGCCACTAGAGCAGTTAACTAGTACTGATCCGTCGGATGAACTAGCCTCAACTACCATTATCCCCGTACAATATAGAAATATATGTGAAGAAATATAGAAAGATTTTGAATTGTCGAGTAAAATAAACAGTGGAGATTTTCCTTGATTCTACGATTCAAGCAAAATCTCGGGGCTACTGACATAGCATATCCCAAATGGGCCTGCCAAAGATAGTACCCGGGGTTTATTGAAGGCCCATCACCCGAAGAATAAGAAGACTCGGAAGCCCAAGATAATATTAAGGAAAGCTAGATTTGTAATAGAAAGCCTTATTTGTAAATCTTACGGGATGAGTTAGAAACCTTCCCGGACTTTGTAACTTGTACAGCACGAATCCCTCGGCTCCGCCTCCTATATAAGGGGGAGTCGAGGGACGCAGAGATCATCGAATCATTGTTTACAAACCCTAGTTTTCATATTCGTCGAGTACTTTTCGGCTGAAACCTTCGAGATCTACTTGCCCTCTACATCTAACAAAACCCTAGTCTACAATCTGTAGGCATTGATAAGTTAATCCCTTGTCACTGAGTTCGATAAACCTTGGGTGATTCACTTAAGGGAAACTTGCTGCTATTCTACAAACCTCTGCTCTTGGAGGCCCAACACTGTCTAAAAGAATAGAAGCACACGTAGACATCACCTTGACGCCATATATTCTTCTTGCATCCCGAAAGTTTCTGACAGCCGATGAAAATCCTTGTCGCACTTATCCGCTAGCGCGAAACTGCCTTTTACTGTGATTGGACCGTTTGGTCCAGGGAGTCTCCACAACAAGTATGTATAGTGTGGTACCGCCATAAATCTGGCATACGCGGGTCGTCCTAGCAAAGCATGATACTGTGACGGGAAATCCACGACTTCGAATTCCAGCTTCTCTCTTCTGTAATTCTCTCGGGTTCCAAACTGAACGTCGAGATTGATCTTTCCCAATGGATAACTTGGCTTATCCGGTGTAATACCATGGAAACGCATGTCCGTTGGTGTTAAATTCGCCAAGGATATATTCATCTTCCTCAATGTATCTGCATACATGAGGTTTAAACTGCTGCCTCCATCTATGAACACTCGTGAAAAATCGAATCCTGCAATCACCGCCGGCAGGATCAAAGCTGATTGCCCTGGTCGTGGGACTTGCTGCGGGTGGTCTGCTATGGTAAAGCCGATGTCCTGCCCCGACCAATTCATGTATTCAATTGTTGGCGGAGACATCTTTTCTGCCATAAAGACTTGTCGCGAAATTACTTTTTGAGCTCTATTGGATGGCCTGCCCTTCTGAATCATCGAGACCTCCCCATTGGCGTTGATATAAGGACCATTCGTTGGAGCTGCCGCTAATTGTAACTGGTGTCGATTTTCGTCCGTGATTGCGGGTGGAGGTGGGAGGTGGATGTCACTCCTTGGCCCCTAGGGGTTCCTGTTTGCTGCAGGCGTTGGCATGCCCCGCGTACCTATGCAGCGCCTGGAAAGTTCGGCAATCCTTCTGCAAATGCCCCGACTGCCTCTTCCCGTTGTTGTCGAGAAAGAAGTGCATTTGGCATGGTCCGTTCAACATATCTTCGGGAGATACATACGGCCTTTGGAACCTTGGTCCATTATTTTGCCTGTTGGGACGGGGACTATCCCTGTAATCGCTACGATGTTCACCACTCTTTTGATAATCATCTTGATTATTACTTCCACTAGCTCCTCAGAAGCCAGCCGATATTTGGCCAGGACCGTCATAATCTGCGAACTGGCGAGAAAAACATCGTCTATTTTGAATATTTCGGTTACGATCATCCTCAGGCAACCTATGTCGTTTGTTGTGAACAGCATCTTCTCCATCTGCCCAGCGATTCGCTATTTCCATGAGTGCCACTATTGTTTTCGGATTAGTCCTTCCCAAATCCTCGACTAGATGCTTCCTTCGAATTCCAGCAACAAACGCATCTATCGCTCTTTCATCAGATATGTTTTCTGCCGAGTTTTTGATAATGTTCCACCTCTGGATGTACATCCTCATTGACTCATCATACTTCTGTCTACATGCTCTCAACTGCTCTATTGACGCAGGTTTCTTGCACGTGGATAAGAATTTTTTCACGAACATGTCCTCGAAAGTTTCCCAACTGTCGATAGATCCAGGTGGTAACTTTTTTATCCATGACCGCGCTGCCCCACTTAAGTGTACCTGGGTGCTCCGCATAGCAGTTGCTTTGGTTCCTCCCGTCAGTTTTACTATTTCCAGGTAATCGACCAACCAGTCCTCAGGATCTTGCAAACCATCGAACTTCTTATAGTTGTCGGGCAACTTAAATCCAGACGGGACCCGCGTTTTACGAACTCGCCGAGTGAAACAAGGGAGCCCGCACATATCCTCCTCGTCTACCTCTGGTGAATGCCAGCGTTCTCTCCTTTCTTGTCGCGCTCTGTCGACCCTCGCCTGTGTCGCTGTATCTCTTGTCGTGCCCGTTCTTGGAGGATCCTGTACCACCACTGTGGGCCGTGGACTATTTTGCCTTGCAGCACCTTCGGGAGGTGTACTTGTACTTGCGAATGCTGTCCCCATGACTCCGACTCCTGCCATAGCCATGTTATACAATGCTTCTCTTGGATCTCCAGGAGGTGGCCTGTTTGCCAGATAAAGGCCCGTGTCGCCATATATCCAGCTTCCGGTGTTTTGGGGATAATGTTCCCTCTTGTGTCTATTGACATAAAAGACATGTCGAGGTTTTGGATCAGATGCTCCCTCTCGCCTTCAGGTATGTTCTGCAGCCGAGACCTTCCCCTATTGCGAGCGTCTCTGTGATTATGTCCCGAAGTTCCTGATTGTCGACTCAACTCAGCTCTTCGCCTACTTGACGCGAAAGCTGCGGCTCTCCTCTTTTCAAGCTCGACTCTCTGTTTTTCGAGTTCTCGTCCAGCATGGGCGAGTTTATATTGGTACGCTTGCAACTCTTCAGCTGTTGTAGTCGTATTCATCGGCTCTGTGCCGTCCATGGCTTTTGCCGCTCTGTCCCAAGCTGCTTGCGGAAGTTGCACCATCTGCCGCGTTGTAGGCCCGACATATTTGGTGCCTAAACCTCGCATAAGGTCAGCGGGATCGATGTATGGATTTCCCACATCATCGAAAGCCTCCGACGTTTCTGCCTCTGGTCGACTTGACTCCCCAATTACACAGACTTGATGATATCTTGGGGTTTGGTTTTCTTCAAGATCGGTGACACCGTCATACAGATCGGTGAGGACTCTCGAACAGAAGTAGATCTATCGATGAAATCGAAACTGTCGACACTGTCTGAGTCGCTGCTTATATTTGAGTCTGCAGACGACCCGGAGGACATGCTGCTGAAGATCTTGATGAGTTTTCCGCTTGAAGCGGGCTTGGTGAAGATTGATGGCGAAATCTCTTCTTCGCCTGACTTGAACGATGATGCCGATCCCGAAAAATCAGAATCGACTGCGACCGATCCCTAAGAATCCGGTATCGCGAGACGGTGAGATACCTCTTTCCCGACGCGGAAGTGGAACCTTCCGAACGTCATCTCCATGGGCTCCTCTAGATACGCATATGCATCCACACGGGAGGGCGGGTGAGAACAAAATCGACCGAACCGTTTACCTCTATCCATCGCGCTGCTTGCTACCGAAGATGTTGTCGATGTTGCCGAAGATGTTGATGATGCCATCGAGATCTCCTTGTCGCCTCTAGTTCCCACAGACGGCGCCAATTGACAAGGGATTAACTTATCAATGCCTACAAGTTGTAGACTAGGTTTTGCGGAAAGTAGAGGGCAAGTAGATCTCGAGGGTTTCAGCCGGAAAAGTACTCGACTGCTAGAAAACTAGGGTTATGTTGACAATGAATCGATCCTCCCTTTCTCCCTTGACTCCCCCTTATATAGGAGGCGGAGCCGAGGGTTTCGTGATGTACAAGTTACAAACATCGGGGTACTCTTTGAGTCTGTCCCGTAATAGTTACAAGTCATTATTCCTAATACAACTCTGTCTTTCCAAACGCATACTTAATTGGGCTTCCAAGCTTTATTCTTCGTCCCGGGCCTTCAGTAAACCCCGGGTACCATCTTCGGCAGGTCCATTGGGGATGCCTATGTCACCCGGAACCTTCTAGAACCTTCCCAGTCTTTCACCGGAAAAATCTCGAACTTTTCCGAAACCTAGAAATCAACTTCCCTTATATGAATCTTATTCTCCGGACCATTACGGACCTCGTGATGTCCTGGATCCCATCCGAGACTCCGAACAAACTTTGGTCTCCATCTCATATTCCGAATCTACTTATGCGACATCAAACCTTAAGCGCGTCACCCTACGGTTCGTGAACTATGCGGACATGATCGAGACTCCTCTCCGACCAATAACCAATAGCGGGACCTGGAGATCATAATGGCTCCCACACATTCAACGATAACTTAGTGATCGATTGAACCATTAACATATGATACCGACTGTTGACGTCAGAAACCCACCGGCGGGCAACGACTGGTCAACACCGTAGAGCCAGGAACAACTAGGGCTGCGGCTGGCCCCAGTCCCTCAGAGCGACGGCCAAAGCCTCCTGGTCGCACGTCCGATGCTATCGCAAGGGCGTGCCACCTGACCTATACCGGTCGAAGGTGTGGATGATGCCTCGCTAGTTTCCGCAGGGCATACACGTACACGTTAAATTCGAGCCTCGATCGGCTCTCAGTTTTCCCGTGAATCGGCTCAAAGAGCCGATCCACCCATGATTGGTCCAAGGTGGCCGAATATATGGTGGTCCCGCTTGATCAAGATAAAGTTAAAGAGATCCACGACGATTTAGGGTTTTCACCGCATAATCGGATCATCCTACTCACGATTCCTCGCGCCGCGTACGGTGATCGTAAGCCAATCCTAGACAGGCCTAAAAACCAACACAAGGTTGATCATCGGAACGTCCTGCCTCTAGGGCTAGCAACCGCACCCTACACGCCGCTGATCCTCCAACCCTTTGTAAGGCCTAACTATTGCAGATGTTAAACTAATCCTTGATGAATCAAGGAGCAACCGTAACGGATCAGATCTACTAAATAATGACCAAGGGGTGCCGCCCCTACACCTAAGATGAGGTGGGCGGCTAGACATGCAAGGGTTGCACTACGATAGCATATGGTACGAAGAACAATGCTAACCCTAACATGTCTAAGATAACCACGTTGCTCGCCATCAAAAACGCTTCAGCACGAGCAACGCATGAACAACGGGGCAGGCTCGTGCTGCCTAGATCGCAAGATGCGATCTAGGCAGCATGGTGCTTACCGGAGAAACCCTCGAGACGAAGGAGTTGGCGATGCGCCGAGATTTGTTTGTGGTTGAACGTTGGTTGTTGTTTATTCCATAAACCCTAGATACATATTTATAGTCCAGGGACTTTCTAATGTAGGCGTGCACTAAACCGTGCACGGGTAAAACTCTAACTTCTAAACTAAGATGCGATCTAATATGTTACAGATAGGGCAGTTTAGCCCAACTTGGTATAAAAGGCCGATTCACGTATTTCTTCCATGTATAATCTTCACGTCCATCTTGATCGCGGCCCACCTCTGACTCGGTCAAATTCTGGTGATAACACATGCCCCCCTGGTTTTGGAAATGACATTTCCAAAATCATTACGCCTCTCTTCCGTCGGGTCGTGTCGTGGCAGAGCAGAAACCACCGCAAAATCCTCCATTATAATGCCTTGCCCCTTCCACTTCTCCACGCGGCCGAAATTTTTTCCTGTGGGGCATCACCTCCTCGGAAACTGCTGTGGCATTGAATCTCCCTCATATCCCTCCTATTTAGCCGTTCCAAACAGCTTGCTCCTCCTTCATCCCCCTCGCATTAGCACCCACAAAACCCTCCTGCGCCATCATGTCTTCTTCCTCCTCCGCTTTCCTACGGTCCTCCTCCCCCGCAAACGCCGCCGGACATCCGCGCCCCAGAAGAATGGGACTTGGAAGACCACGCTCCTCCATCTGTCGGAAGACGACTCGGCCCCTCGGGACGAAGTCTTAGGATTCTCGACGAGAACCGACGGAAAGTAGACGACCTCAAAGCGAGGCTGCTCTGGAGAGAGGAGAAAGAGGTGGACGACGACGACGACTCCCTCGAGGGCTACCCACCGGCGAAGCGCCTCCGCATGTGGTGGGACGATGACAGCAGCGACGATGAAGACGGGAATGAAGCTCCCATAGAGGGCTACGGGAGTAGCGACGAGGAGCCCATCGGCAGCAGTGCCGATGAAAGTTCCAAGGATGACGACGAGGGCAGTGATGGCCCGTAGATTAGGATCTACTAGCATAGGCCTAGCAGTAGTAGATGGGTCAATAGACCCTTCTTTTGTTCCTCTTTCTTTGAGCAATCGGTTCTTCCTTTGTAAGAAATCCTGCTTATTAATGAAGAAGTTTCCCCCATTTGATCTTGCCGATTTCTTTTAAACCGATTCTCAATGAGCCGATGGCAATGCATTGGTCCTTTGCGATTCACCCTTCAGTATCCTTCAGCTGATGATTTTCTATCTGGTAGATAATGTGGAATCTTCAGGAGAGCCCTTAAATTTCTTCCACCAGTTTCAGCGACCCTCTTTAGTGAGCGCTCATCATTTTGCGAAGAAGGTTGCAACGGAAGATCAGCCGACGACGTCCCAATCGGCTCTTAAACAGAGCATTTACCAGGTCTGCTGCCCCCCGAGCCTTAATCGAGGCGAGGATAAAAGTGGACCAGCCGAATGGACCATCGTCAGATTCCCAACTGTAGCGCTGCGTTAGCCGATTTCAACAAAATCGGCTCTCCAAATCATCGATGTTTCGGGGCGAGCTGCCCCCCGAGCTACTCCAGCTTTCCCTTAAAACAGGGTAAGAATGCTTACACTCAAGGAGCCCGTGCTCTTGGAAAGGTTTTGGCCTTGAACCCAGAAGCCTCAATGTAGTAGCCCTCCAGCTCCATTCCATGCTTGCGCAAGCACTGCTGATAATCAATGACTTGCTAATGGAGCCACCAAACAATTCCGCTGAGGAGTACCTCCACTAGGCTTCTGCTTGTAACAATTGTACTCCTTGAGTCGATGGCCACGCATCGGCTTTATATCCTTAAGGCGATGTCTGCTACATCGGCTGTGCTTAAAAATTTCTGAAAGTTGGTGGATTTTTTCATTCTTTACTGGCCGATTTAAAATCGGCCCCCATACCTTACTGCCCATCACCCCACATGCTTGGGAAATACTTCTTGAGGTGTTGACCATTGACGGCCACTGGGAACTTCTGCCCGTCCAACTCTTCCAACATGTATGCATTACCTTTCAAGGCCTGGACGACTTTGTACGGACCGTGCCAATTAGGAGACCACTTGCCATATGCCTTGTCCCTGGTTCCTAACGGTAACACAGCTTCCCATGCTAGATCACCAACTTGAAACTCCTTTGGTCTAACGTTCTTATTGTAGGCACGAGCTACCCTGGCTTTGTTCTCCTTAATCTTCTCCAACGACCAAAGCCTAAGTTCTGTTGCGTCCTCAATAGTGTCACTCATCAAAGCTGCATATTCCTCCGTAGATCATCCTGAAACGTGACACGTCTTGATCCAGCCGTAATTAATACGGCTTCTTGCCCATAGACAAGCTGGTACGGCGAAGTCTTTATAGCTCCGTGGCACGACATGCGGTAGGCCCATAATGCTTCTGATAACTTCTCATGCCAATCCCTAGGGTTCTCGTCAATCTTTCTCTTGATCAGCTTGATTAAGCTCTGATTGGACGCTTCAGCTTGCCCATTAGCCTGAGCATAGTACGGGGATGATCGGATCAGTTTAATCCCCATGTCATCGCAGAATTTCCTGAATTCTTTAGAAACAAAGACCGAACCCCCATCGGTCGTGATAGTTTGGGGAATCCCGAACCTATGAATTACGTGTTCTTTCACAAACTTAATCACATCTTCTGATTTCACCTTCTTCATAGGGACGGCTTCCACCCATTTGGTGAAGTAATCTGTGATGGCCAAAATCCATTCATGTTTTTTATTTGACGCCGGATGGATTTTGCCGATCATGTCCATGCCCCACCCTCGGAACGGCCACGGCTTGATGATAGGGTTCATCGCTGATGCTGGTACCATCTGAATCTTCCCAAACATCTGGCATGCTTGGCACCCCTTGTAGTAATTGAAGCAATCTTCAAGCATGGTGGGCCAATAAAACCCTGAACGCCTAATTAGCCACTTCATCTTGTGAGCCGACTGATGAGTTCCACAGGCACCTTCATGCACCTCATGTAGGAGCCGACTAGATTCAGTTGGTCCAGGCACTTGAGTAGTAACCCTTCCAACGTCCTGTAGAACATATCGTCTCCTATGAGGACATACTTCATGGCTTTGTATCTTATCCGTTTAGGTGCCCCGAGCCGAATCTTTTAAGTAATTGAAGATTTCGGCTCTCCAATCATCCTGCTCCAGAATTGGACCTGAACCTTCAGTATATCTATGTAGCCCGACGCCGTTTGTGCGAGATTGTTGGCCTCGGTGTTTTGGGATCTTGGGATCCAATTAAAGTTGATGTACCGAAACTGTGTCATCAACTCACGGCATTCCATCCAATATGGGAAAAGCGATTCACTCTCGCACTTATATTCATCCGTGAGTTGGTTAATCACCAACTTGGAGTCTCCAAAAAGCTCTCATCGTTTCCGCCTCTTCCAGCAGCAACTCCATCCCCTTACGTACCGCCTCATATTCTGCTACGTTGTTGGTGCAAGGGGTAGATAATCTGATGGCGAAGGAGTACTCCGCCCCCCGAGGTGACACGAGCAGAACGCCGATGCCACAACCATCGTCGCAAGCCGATCCATCGAAGAACATCGCCCATGCACGTATAGATAGTGCTGCTATATTGGTACCGATTCGCTCGCTATGAGATCGGCCAATTGCCCTTTGACTGCTTTCGCAGCTGATACCGGAGATCGAACTCGACAACGCAAACATCCACTTACCCAGCCGGCCTTTCAACACAGGGGCCGACAGCATGCTTGACAACGTCGACTTGCATATGACGAAGATCTCTGCCGTCAAAAGGATGTGATGAAGCTGGGTCAAAAACAGGCAAACGGCTTCTCGACCTCGGATACCTTTTTCGCGTCCAACATCCTGCTGAGGTAAAAAAGACCTTTTCAACGCCCTCGTAGAGTTGTACCACTACCGAGGCGATGGACGTGTCAGCTACTGACAAGTAGATGTAGAACGGTCTGTCTTGCTGGGGCGGAACTAGCACAGGCGGCGTCGTCAGATACCGTTTAATGTCATCAAACGCCTGCTGCTGTTCTGCCCCCCAGTGAAATTCGTCATCAGATTTAGTCTTCACCAACGCCATGAACGGCTCGATCCGTCCCGATTAGAGATTGAATCGGCGAACGGTTGATCTTGCCGATAAGACGCCGGAGTTCCTTCGTGTGGGCGGCCGCATGGTACGCACCGCCTCCCGACTTTCGCCGATCTCAATTCCTCGTTCATGAACCAAAAATCCTAGGAACTGACCGGCCGTCACACCAAAGGCACACTTCTTTGGGTTCATTCTCAGTCCGAACTTTCGAGTTCGGTCTAGGACGTGTCGCAAATCCCCCAAGTGTCCCTCCATAGAGACAGACTTGACTACCACGTCATCGATGTAGATTTCCACCAACTTGCCGATCAGATCGTGGAATATATAATTCATGGCTCTTTGATACGTTGCGCCAGCATTCTTCAACCCGAAGGTCATGACCACATACTCAAACAAGCCTACCGCCCCTGGTACCCTGAATGCGGTCTTGTGTATATCTTCTGGAGCCATGAAAATCTGGTTATAGCCGGCGTTGCCATCCATGAAGCTTAAAACCTTGTGGCCAGCAATGCATTGATCAATGTTTCTGCCACAGGCATCGGATACTCATCTTTTGGAGTGGCTCTGTTAAATCTCTAAATCGATAGCCACACGCCATCGGCCGTCCTTCTTCTCTACAGAACGATCGGAGATCCATTCAAAGATACCATGGCCTGATGAACCCGGCGGCCAACATCTTCTCGATCTCTTTCTTGACTTCCTCTAGATTTCGGCCTTCATCTGACGTGCTCGTTGTTGGAACGGCCGAAATCCTTTCTTCAGGGGAGCCGATGTTCAATGATGCTCTGTCTACCGGGCATCTCCGTGTAGTCCCATGCAAAGCAATCTGGGTATTCTTTCAATAGAGCAATCATCTGACTCCTGAGCTGTGGGTCTAACTTCCTGATAAAGTTGGCCGAGGCTTATCCCCAGGGCCGATGTCGACTTCCTCTAGCTCATCAGCCGAGGTGAACCCATATCCTAGCTTTCCGTCACCTGTGAGGTCGACGCCGAATACTGGGAGAACCGGTGGTGCGTGTAATACGGTCCGTTCGCTGGAATCGGCCTCCACCTTGAACATCACCAAGATCTTGTGGCAGTGTCGGGGCCGATCGCGTGGGCCGGCTCTCTCTTCATCCTTGCTATGAGAGCAGCTGCCCTCATCACTACCCTTACCAGGGCGGTACCCAAGTTCTATCATGTTGATGCTGATGCCATGGGAGCGGGTTCTGTGGAAAGAGGAGAGCTCGCTTCGAGGACCGCCTGATCTCGTCATGTTTTTTTTGAGCTCGTTAGTCAGGTCCTCACGTGACTGGGGTGCCGCCATCTCGGATGTAGATGGCGATGTGGTGGATGTTGAAGATTGTCCACCGGCGTGCCGTAATGTGTTGACGTCGAAACCCACCGGCGGGCAACGACCGGTCAACACCGTAGAGCCGGAACAACTAGGGCTGCGGCTGGCCCCAGCCCCTCGAGCGACGGCCCGCAAAGCCTCCGGTCGCACGTCCGATGCTATCGCAAGGCGTCCACCCGACCTATACCCGGTCAGGGGGTGTGGATGATGCCTCGCTTAGTTTCCTGCAGGGCATACACGTACGTTAAATTCGAGCCTCGATCGCTCTCAAAGTTATCTTGTGAATCGGCTCAAAGAGCCGATCCACCCATGATTCGTCCAAGGTGGCCGAATATATGGTGGTCCCTGATCAAGATAAAGTTAAAGAGATCCACGACGATTTAGGGTTTTCACCGCATAATCGGATCATCCTACTCACGATTGGGCCTCGCGCTCGCGTACGGTGATCGTAAGCCAATCCTAGACAAGGCCTAAAAACCAACACAAGGTTGATCATCGGAACGTCCTGTCTAGGGCTGCAAACTACACCCTACACGCCGCCGGATCCTCCAACCCTTTGTAAGGCCTAACTATTGCAGATGTTAAACTAATCCTTGATGAATCAAGGAGCAACCGAACGGATCGATCTACTAAATAATGACCAAGCGGGGTGCCGCCCCTACATAAGATGAGGTGTAAGGGCGGCTAGACATGCAAGGGTTGCACTACGATAGCATCGGTACGAAGAACAATGCTAACCCTAACATGTCTAAGATAACTACGTTGCTCGCCATCAAAACGCCGACGAGCAACGTATGAACAACATTACTGCGCCAGATCGCAGATGCGATCTAGGCAGCATGGTGCTTACCGGAGAAACCCTCGAGACGAGGAGTTGGCGATGCGCCGAGATTTGTTGTGGTTGAACGTTGGTTGTTGTTTATTCCATAAACCCTAGATACATATTTATAGTCCGGGGACTTTCTAATGTGGGCGTGCACCAAACCGTGCACGGGTAAATTCTAACTTCTAAACTAAGATGCGATCTAATATGTTACAGATACATGGGCAGCTTAGCCCAACTTGGTATAAAAGGCCGATTCACGTATTTCTTCCATGTATAATCTTCACGTCCATCTTGATCGCGGCCCACCTCTGACTCGGTCAAATTCTGGTGATAACACCGACTCCCTTTGTCATGCGATACTTTACTTGTTAGAGGTTCGATCATCGGTATCTCCGTACCTAGTTCAACCTCGTTACCGACAAGTACTCTTTACTCCTACTGTGGTATGTCATCTCTTGTGACCCAGTCACATGCTTGCAAGCTAATTAGACGACATTCCACCGAGAGGGTCCAGAGTATATCTATCCGTCATCGGGATGGACAAATCCCACTCTTGATCCATATGCCTCGACTCATACTTTTCGAATACTCAATCCCATCTTTATAACCACTCATTTACGCAATGGCGTTTGATGTAATCAAAGTATCCTTCCGGTGTAAGTGATTTACATGATCTCATGATCGAAGGACTAGGCAACTATGTATCGAAAGCTTATAGCAAGTTGAAATTGAATGACTTGATCTCATGCTACGCTTATTTGGGTGTATGTCCATTATATCATTCACCCAATGACATAACCTTGTTATTAACAACATCCAATGTTCATGATCAGGAAACCATGATCATCTATTAATCAACAAGCTAGTTTTACAAGAGGCTTACTAGGGACTCTGGTTGTTTGCACAAGACACATGTATTAATGTTTCCAGTTAATACAATTATAGCATGGAGTATAAACATTTATCATGAAAACTAAGATATAACAATAACTAATTTATTATTTCCTCTTGGGCATATCTCCAAGCCTCCCACTGCACTAGAGTCAATAATCTAGTTCACATTTGTAAAGATGTAACACCTTGTCTAGGTGCTTATCATGTTTTGCTCACGGGAGAGGTTTCATCAACGAATCTGACACGCTCAGACGTATGTATTTTGCAATTCATTTGCGTCTCAACGCATCACTCATTTTCCAAATGAGTCGGTAATAATCGTATATGTCGGCTTTGGTGGAACCTTAATTCCGCGGTCCGAAATATGTCACTAATATTGTCACACACAATATAGCTTCAAAGTTCGACACTATCGGAACTACACCAAGTTCTCAAAGAACTCCTCGACTTAAACATCCTCAGTCATTATCAAAACAATGACATACTCTGCCTTCGCTTGTAGAATTCGTCACAATATTTAGAACTCATCTAAATTTAGCATAGACATCTTCTAGCTCATTGTGCTACCTTTTAATGAACACTTAGCCTAGTTGAGATTGAAATTCATTTTTATATGTGATCAAACTAATATCGATGCAACGCTTTACATCGATTTGTTTGTCATTACCTCATACAAAACTATATATCCTTGGCTCTTCCAAAATACTCAAGGATATTCTTACTGTTGTCCAATGATCATCACATAGATCATTCTGATATTTGCTCCTAACTACTTAGAGCACATGACATCTGATTGTGTACATATTATTCGTGATCTAATATCACTCGTGTGTTTTTACTCATTGAGTGTCAAATACACTCAAGTCTTGTTAAACCTTCACATGGAAAAGAACACCTTCTTAATGTTTTATATTGAACTACTTCAATATTCACTCTATGTACTTTGACTTAAACTTATTTTGCGTTTCAATCTATCTTCATAGATCTTCACGCTAAATCTATTTTTAGTCCATATCCTTTCATTGAAATTAATTTTCAATGAAACCTTCTAATCACATCAAGTAGATGATTACACTATTTATAATCAACGATATGTCTTATACATAAAGTATCATAAATATGTCTCAGCCCTCCCACTTAATTTCTTGCAAATGCAAGCATCTTCATCGTTTCTGATGAAATCAAAAACTCTTTGACAATTTCATCCGGTGAAGATTCCAACTCTGCGATACTCACTTCATCGAATTGAAGTTTGTATACCTATCTAATATTCCACGGACCAGCAAAACTCTTGGTTGTATCTAGTATACATCCTTAATACACACTTCTGGAAGGTATGTATTTCTGCCATCCTACTAACATATCTCATAAAAGAAATATGCAGTGGCTACTAGAATAATCCATATAGACTATAAGCATTGCTACGGAAGATCTAATCTTATCGTAGTCAACTCTTTGAACTTTATCGTATAACAACTTTTCGACAAGTCGAGCTTCTTTAAGGATATTGCATCCAAGTCCATCAATTTTATAGATCTTTTTTACTTTCAGAAAAGTATTCACCTATCTTGGATTTCATGGCACTTAGCCATTTTAACGGAGTCAGGGCCCATCATAACTTATTTGTATGTAGTTGGTTAATTATTGTTCAAAATCAATCCTTTGTCCACAAATCATTTATTTGATCACAAAGTAAACCATACCTACAAGGTTCAATGGGTACTTCGATCTCCATGACTATAACTCTTGGGATTTCTATTTCTGTGCCCTCGGGTCCTTAGTTGTGCTCAGTTTTCCCCAGCTCCTTAGTTTTTCCTCAGTTTTCCCCATGACCTTACCAAAACCCGTTAACCGCAGACAATGACGGCAGGATTCCGTTAAGTTGACCGTTCCGTGCTGACGAGTGGGGTCGTGTCGTTTGTGGGGCCGCGTCGTGTGGGGCTGGTAGGAAGGAACCGCGTGGGACAGGACGAGACCATGTTTGTGTGACCGTAGCGTGTGTGGCCGTAACGTGTGGGCCGTAGCGTGTGGAGCCGTGTGGGTCCGGGACGTGGGCACGAGTGGTTTGGTCTCTTTCGCCCAGATTAGTAGTTTTCAATGTACCTTTTTCCTCTCTCTCTTCGATCTCATTCATATTTGATAGCCCAAATTTGGTAGCAAATCTAGAGCAGCTTCTCCTTCTGTTTTTTAACTCCATTCATTTCTTTATGCCTTCGTTTTTACCAAATCAGGTAGGAAATCTAGGGCACAAATCAGGTAGGATAAGCTGCATACTGCAGCCAACATAGCATAGATATATTCACGACAGATCCAACAGTAGTACCGATAGAACCCTACAACATAAGCTACATTTTACATGAATTTAAGCTGCTCTACAAATAGAGCAGTCACATATAGAGAGTGCAGAGGCATGTTCAACGCTTCCAGGTAGCGCCCGTGACTCGCTTGGAGGTTGCGCAGTGAATCCCAAGTGCTTTGTGTTGGGCCATGAATGCATGCACGTTCACAGTCGTTCCAACTCTAGCGCCGCATCTGCCAATGGATTCAGCATGGTTCACCAGACAGTTGAAGTCGGTGGCACGGAGCTTCCTGTTGCATAAGGGGCTTCTGTAAATGCCTTGAGCAAGGGGCCATCGTAATGGCCGGACAGCCTCCTGAGGACGTGACGAGTCTTGGTGTGGAAGGTCTCGTCGTCACGGCCGACGTCGCGGCCGTCTGCACCCGTCACGTAGCACCAAAGATCGTGCAAAAAACACGGAGTCAATTGCAACGATGATGGAACAGAGTGAACAAAGATCACGCATGATAATATGGACTCGAAAAAAAGAGGTAGCCTCGCTACATTGGACACACTTATATCCAGGATTTGAGTCAGCAAACCACACATCATGCACAACAAATTTGTACACACCAATTGTTTACCGACCAAACCCTGAATCAATTTGTGCCCAAATATTCATCATCATCGGCACAAATCTTAAACAAAAGCAAATCACAAGCACTAATAACGCAAGATCTAACACAAAAGGATTGAACTAGGAAAGAACACCCTAATAATGCTAGATCTAACACAAATAGATTGAACTAGGAACAGACGAACCCTAATAACGCTAGATCTAACACAAAAGGATTGAAATGGGATAAGAACAAGGGAGCAAAGGGTTACCTCCGGCTCGTCGTCGACGATGCTGGTGTCGTATGGGTTCTCCGCGACGCACGCACTGGTCCGTACGGTCCCAGCGACGGTGGCCTAGACGGTGGCGACGCCGATGCGCCGGCGGCTGATGCGCCGCTGCTACGTTGGAAGCAGCGACGGGGCCCGGACGGGGCAGCGGCCGAGTGCGCCGCGGCTGAACGCGACAATGGGCATCTCATTCTCCTCCATCGCGGCGGTTCTTCTTCGGGGTTTTTTCTTCTGTTGTGGAGAAGATGATGGGACAGAGAGGCGGTGAGAACGTGCGTCGAGGGAGAGAAAAAGGGCTCTATAAAGACGAAGGTGGCGTGTGCCGCAACACGCGTCCGCTATGCACGGCTGCAGCGTGCACCGCGACACGAGTCTAACCCTGGGACGTTTGGTGTACTCAGTTATAACCTCGGGCCTTATACAGAAATTTTATCGCACTAGCCCTCGAGTACTTAGACTCGCAAGTGCAATATACTCAGGTTTTACCCTCAAGTAGCTAGTCAATAGAGAGTCAACAAATGAGATTAACATATCTAATTGAGTCATTTCATGCGCAAAAAAATCAAAAATAAAAAACATAGTGGCACCTATTCATGGAGTCTTCCTACGCAACCCGCCACCTAAAAAAACCTTAACAAACATATATAAATCAAGTTTTACCACAAATTGCCACTTCTCAGAATCACTAGTGTAGCTATGAAGATGCATGGTTTTCCACTCAAACCCCTTTGCAAAACATCTTCCCCAAAAACATAGTTTGTCTAAATGATGCCATAATTGTCACACTCATGTATATTTGAATTGCAAATAATTTGATGTAGCCCAATATGAATTATATTGTACAAAACACACATTTTTCATTTTGTAATTCTTTTGTTTGAATCCCTTAGTTATTTACTATTTATGTGCCCTTGGATTGTTAGTACTACTCAGTTTTGCCCTCAAGTTCTGTCACAAATGCTCTCAGAAGCCCAAACTTATCCTGATTGGTTGAGCCGTTGTCACACGGATCGACTCCACGAACCGTTGATCAACTGATCTAACGGGTATACCCTCCCGTCTCTTCGTGCCACCCTCTCTCTCCTGCCACCCCTCTCTCTCTCTCTCTCTCTATCGGTGGATGCATTATTGTCACCCCTCTAAAAATTATCAACTATCTTTCGATTTCCTTTTTCTTTTAGGGGATATAGTTTTGGCATATAGTTTCGGTAATTTGAAACAGCCCAAAAGTGGTATAATTTTGGTATAAACATGAGGCATACATATTTGCGGATTTCGATGCATTATTGTCACCCTCTAACAATTATCAACTATCTTCGCTTTCCTTTTTCTTTAGGAGTTATAGTTTTGCATATAGTTTCTCGTAATTTGAAACGCCCAAAAGGGGTATAATTTTTGTATAAACATGAGGCATACATATTTGCGGATTTCAGAATGCATTATTGTCACCCCCTAACAATTATCAACTATCTTTCCTTTTTTCTTTTAGGGGATATAGTTTGGCATATAGTTTTGGATTTGAAACGCCCAAAAGTGGTATAATTTTGGTATAAACATGAGGCATACATATTTTAGGGATTTCGGTGAATGCATTATTGTCACCCCTCTAACACTATCAACTATCTTTCCCTTTCCTTTTCTTTTAGGGATATAGTTGGATATAGTTTGGTAATTTGAAACGCCCAAAAGTGGTGGTATAATTTTTGGTATAAACATGAGGCATACATATTTGCGGATTTCGGTGAATAGATTATTGGGAGCCCTAGATTATTTGTCACCCCTCTAACAATTATCAACTTTCTTTAGCATTCCAATATAGTTGGTAATTTCGGTGAATGCACACACTAACTATGAAATCAACTACAAGTACATGTAACTGAATAATGAATTTGTAACAAGGTATCTCTTGTAACAACTTCTAGCGCCTCGTGAGCAATGATAAGAATCCGACCGTAAATACAACAACAAAACAACCAGCCATCAGATTAGCTTGCTTCTTCAACTCGATCACCTGCCTTAACTCAAGCATTATTCATTTTCTTCAGGTTCTCCCTTCACTTCCACCAATTCTGCATTGGAAGCATTAGGCATAATCAGAACGGCTCCTCTCTCCGCCGCATTCTCTACAACAAGTCCCCCCTCCCAAATTGCGCTCCCCAATAGCGCCAATTGATTCCTGCAATTGAAGCCTCTGAACGTACACATCGATCCACTCGAAATGCCCGCATTTCTTCAGAATCTGAAAACAACAACGGGAACCCTAAATCCCAAATTCGAGGGAATAGCAAGAAAATCGAGAGAAAACAGAGAATTTGGAGCGAGATCTAACCTTATCCCCCTCTCTATATGGCAAGCTCTCGCATGCAAGGAACTCACGTCCACGGTTGCCGTTCTCGTCCGTCTTACAGATCGACCGCTCCAGAGGCTCCTGGCGTGGGCAGTCAGGGCATCTTGTCAAAGGCACGGGTCCATACTGCGGCTATGAAGAACGGGAGGTCGAAGAGAAACTAGACATCACCCGCCTGCCGGAGAAGGGTTGCCGCTGGCGGAGAAGAAGAACAATGGGGCGCGGGGAAAGAAAGGGAAGCAATGGCACGGGCACGGCCGCGCGGGGCTAGCTCGGCTCCCATTTTGCAACGGTCACCCGGGTAAGCTGTGGGTCCTGCGCGCAACGTGGACAAGTTGTGGTCCCACGATGATCTGGATTAGTGAAGACGTGTCCACTACGGGGCACCAACAGCCGCCCCACTTGCCAGGACCAATCAACGTCAACTAAACGGGAATCCTCCGTCCGGAAGCTCCTTCGCAGCTTCTCAAGGGTTTCGTACAAGGTCTGGGGGAAAACCGAGGAAAACTAAGGGGCTGGGGAAAACTGAGCACAACTAAGGAGCCAGGGGCACGAAAATAGAAATCCCATAACTCTTTTGTAGACATGGGAGCTATGATCATCGTGGCCGCTTCCGGAACCATTCTGATGCTGTGCTACTCTGATCATCATGCTCTGTGTTCTGAGTAAACCTTGAGCTCAAGTTCCATTGTCCTCCCACTCAATACTTCGCTAGAAAAAAATTCTTGGAAATAAGTAAGAAACATCGATAAACATCTTTTACTTGATAGTGGAAAGAATTCCCAATCAATTCTCTAGGATAACCAACAAAGATATATCCGATTCTGGTTGTAAACTTATTTACTTATGTTATGCATGCATACAAAAATTTAAGAAACGACTATTAGGTTTATACCCATGCCATAACTCATATGGTGTCATTTCAACAGATTATGATGACGCTCTATTTAGTGTAAAAGCGGTAGTCTCTAAAGCATAATGTACAAAAAATATAATGGCGTCATTTCTCATCATTAATCCAACAAGGTTTGGATACGTCTCTTGAATACTCTATCATCACTATGATACTCCAAGAAATCGTGAGTGGTAGAACACTTTCATAACTCTCTTAGATGTTCGCTAAAACTCGTAATTCAAATATTTCCACCATGATCCAATCACAGATATTTGACTTTTCTATTACGATGATTTCCACTTCATGCTGAAATTTATTTGAATCCATTCAAATGTTTCAAACTTCTTCCCTACCAATAAATATATCCACATATATATACCAATTCAATTGAAAGTTTTCATGAAGTATAATAATCTCCCGCACTATGCCCATTTAACCACATACATCATCATGTATGTTCCACTAAGTCAGTTGTTCAATTTTTTGGCCTATGAACGGTATTTTAGTCATTCTCTTAGAAGAGATTTGCAAGCGAAAACGATTAAAAAATCAAATGACTCCAAAATCCATTTGCATGGAGTTCCTTCATGCTCTTTCTAACATGACCTAAAAAGCGGTTCCACAAATAAGCGGAATTCACATCATTTGTCTTATGGCATTTTAGGTCATTGTTATGCATGTGTGTTTCACCATAAAAATTTATGATAACTTATCCACCGTACATGGAGTAACGTCATAATTTGAACAACTCATTGTTTTCATTTGACTAGAACATAACAACAATTGTAAAGTTCTTTATTATAAATCTGAAAGGCTAGGTAGAATGCCAATGACGAACACAATAACACTTTATTTTGTTCACGTGCATTCCTACCATATTCCTTGTCAGTCACTTAGGCCATTGTATTCTTGTATTGCGTTGTTCTGTATGACACCTCATACCAACCAATATGGTACAAATACCCAAGAATTTCACGTGACCAAACAAGGAATACATTCATAACATGTATATCATCTATACACCCGAGCTAGACTTTCTAGTCTTTCTTTCGCCAAAATCTTTTGTAGCTTCTCTTTTAGCTTTCCTCATTCTCGTAAAACACTTCACCTTCAATAATCTTCTAGCTCAAGTGGTCAAATACCAATAACTTTGAGGTTCTTACTCTCAGTTGATCATCATATGACAAGTGTTCCAGATTTCACTATTAGTGACTTTTTAATGTGATGAACAATTTCACTTATAATTTTATCCATCAAATCATGACGACTTTTTGAGACCATGTCTGTACATGCTAGGCTCGTAAAGTTTAACCTTAGTATTCACATGTGCAAACCTGGCTTGCACCCGTTGTATGCACACGTAGAATCTATAACACCCGATCATCACGTGATGCTTCGAAACGATGAGTCTTAGCAATACTAAAGATGACCACTTCATGGATATGCGAATATCGTTAGTGTCCAACTAGTTGGAGGATCGGGACGCCTAGCGTCTTACCTTCGTACATTCCCATAAAACTTATGAGTTTATGTAGTCTCACTAAATTATATTCTATCATCTTGCACTAAGGTCTTAGATATCACATATATCTCACACCTTGCTTATTTCTGAAAACTAACTTTTCAGCTCCTTACTTTTCAAACGGATTTGAACTTCAAGTTTTACGGAGACAAGATGATTTTAGGTACTAATTGAAACCATTGCTCTTTGAATCAGCAATGTGAGGTTTACTAAGAGTTTGCAATAGGACGTAATCATTTCTTGATTTTTTAACAATACGGTATCATTCCGTAAAGTTTCTTGTCAGACTTAACAATATTTCTATCTCAATTACAAGACTAGCGCATGGTAGATAACGGATGCCAATTCTACAAATTTAATTCAAAATACTATTCAGACTATGTTCATGATAATTAATTGATGTTTTAATCTAATTACTAATGAACTCCCACTTAATACAACATCCCTCATAGTTGTTTAGTGGCACACGATCCATATCCACTACACCAAAACCGATCATCACGTGAGATGATGTAGCTTCAATGGTGAACATCAACATGTTGACCATATCATCCATATGACTCGTGTTCAACCTTTCGGTTTCCTGTGTTCCGAGGCCATGTCTATACATGGTAGGCTCGTGAAGCAAACGCAAGTATTTCTGCGTGTGCAACATGGCTTACACCCGTTGTATGTGAATGTAGAATCTATCACATCCGATCATCACGAGATGCTTCAAAACTATGAACTTTAGCAACGGTGCATACGAGGGGAGAACACTTTATTATCTTGATAATAATGTGAGGGATCATCTTATAATGCTACAGTCGCGATCTAAGCAAGATAAGATGCATAAAGGATTAACATCACATGCAATTCATAATATGTGATATGATATGGCCTTTCTCCTTGTGCTTTTGATCCTCATCTCCAAAGCACACGAGCATGATCTCCATCATCACCAGCATTGCACCAAGGTCCATGGCGCCGCTCATGGTTGTCCATCACTTATAGCTACTATAACAACTACTTGAAATAAAGCTATTACATGATGAATAGACACGCAGGTCTTAACAAATTTAAAGACAACCGTTAGGTTCGTTTGCCATAATACAATAATGAACATCTCATACATCAAATATAATCATCATCACATCATGGCCATATCATATAACCAAACCCTGCAAAAATAAGTTAGACGCCTCTAATTTGGTTTGCATATTTTACGTGGTTTATGGTTTTCGAGTAAGATCCAATCTACCTACGAACATGAACCACAACGGTGATACTAATGTTGTCAATAGAAAGAGTAAATTGAACCTTAACTATGGTGAGAGAGACATACACCCGCAAAGCCACTT